>ML784750.1:148925-169399 GCA_009831015.1 Picea engelmannii | reverse complement strand
GGTATCTTATGGTACAAAGGAAAAGAAACATGGTTCACACATTCATAACAATTAACCGACACTATCAGTAAGTAAGTCAAGAAAACTCATACATACTAGTGTATATGTACAAGAAATGCATGTGTATCTAGTACATACAAGTCCCGTGCATGTACTAATAATCACAAACTATTATCCTTTAGTAATTTATGTATGCATCCAATCCAATCAACAAGACTAGTCTTTGATAAAAGACAATAAACCAATCAAATGTTTGAGAAATCCTTTAATTAGAATTATCAGGTTCAACAATTTTATTTAGACAACTGTGGTTTAGTTACGTAATTATGAATATTCCTATATACACATTTTCTTTTTAGAAGGGAAAACATTAAATTTCCTCATCAGACAAATCTCCATACTTTCTCAACTATTTCTACTCATCCTTCCTCCCTAACTTACTTCCATCTCCATTCCTATCCTTCCTCTGCTGGACTATCTTGGAGCGTCAACTATATTGACCTAACTCCAAATAGAACTCGTAAGCGGAAGTGTCACTATCTCGACCAAGATTCCCCAGCAGGCAACTGACAGTCGTCATCACACGTCTTGGGGAGCGTGAACTAACATCGTCCTCCCTTGACTTCAGGTTTCGGAGGATACACGGTGGGAAATGCCTCCACCCCTCCTAATCATAACTAGGGTCCACACCCTACAATGGAATATACAGTGGCACCGTGTTGCTGGGGGTTTTGTCATCGTTTATTTGGTTTTGGGCAGTCTTTGACACAGTTTCAACTTCAGCATTGGACCAACGGAGCAGCGGGATTTAGCATCAGAACCAGGTAATTTATTTATGAAATTTCTAAGTTAGGTGGATGAATATGTAATCTATTTCATGTTGTGGTTAACTTTAATTTTTTGTTGAATATTACATGCTTTTACGCTGATTAATGAAATATTACGCATTGGAAGAAATTTATGTTTAATTATACGAAATTTTTAGGGTTTAATTAATTAAGGTTTCTACACATGGTATCAGAGTTGTCATCCGATACATAGTCTTGGATATTGGTTCTGCACCAGGTTTTATCTCAATAGTAAAATCAAGCTCCCTCTCAGGAGGTAACCCTGGTAACTCGTTCGGAAAAACATCCTTAAATTCTGACAGTACCGGGTATTGATCCAATGAGGGTCCCTTCCTTTCATTCACTGCTTCCACTACATATAATCGACACCCTTGTCTCAAGCATCGCTTAACCTTCATAGTTGATATAAAGCGTAATGATACTTTTCTCCGTACACCCTGGATCTCTACTTGCCTTCCCTCATCATTGACACAAAGAACCCTCTTTGCGAAACAATCTACCAAAGCTCGGTGAGCTGCTAACTAATCCATTCCAATGATTAGGTCATACACCCCGACAACAGTGACGTATACCTTCAACCTAGTAGTACACACTCCTAGGTATACTATACAATTATCAACGCTAGGTCCTACTGCCTGTTTTTCCCCTGTAACAACCCTGGTTAAATAGATGCATAGGGATGATTAATTATAATTAATTTGATAATCTGACTGTCCTATTATGTTAGTTAAACAATAATTATTGTTTAACTAACATATTAGGACAGTCAGATTATCAAATTAATTATAATTAATCATCCCTATGCATCTATTTAACCAGGGTTGTTACACTAAACTCATCATCTTTATTCAACTATTGCTTTGAAGAATGATGATCCTCTTGTACTTTTGGACATTTTTTTGGAAAAAATCCTATAAACATGACACAAGATGAACTTAAAAGGAATCTACTCATAATAAAGGGTTTGTAGATGACTCCACCTGTCCACATTGATGTGTATATCCTATAGAATTCCCTTCTCCATGTCCATCTCCACACATATATGTACACGTGTATAAATTTCTTTTTGTCTTTGATTTATCTATAAATATGCCCAACTTGTTCCCTGTATCTTTAAGAGATATTTCATCCCAAAATATCAAAGGAAGGTGAGGTAGCCTAATCCAAATTGGGGTTGAGGTAATAAAGTTTTATGGTTTGAAATCAAGAGTCCAAAGAGTTAGATACATTCCCATGAATCCCATGAAATAGGGTTCAGATCAAAAGATCAAGTCACGATCCTCCTTATTTGAAAAGAGAAACACAAAGTAACCCGTACTAGGATCAAATTGATATACATGATCATGAGTCTTGGGTAACCAATGCTCTACCATCCATGATTCGATAGATTTTGGGCTAGGCCAAAGGCCTGTAAATTTCCTAATTAGAGCACAATCAATGAGATTTAGTGATCACTTGGGAGATTAGTAAAATTAATGGAAGTCATTCCTCAACTATATCTTCCAACTCTAGAACTGACTAAAGCTTTGAAATATTCTACCTATGGGAAAATATTATCACCCATTATTCCAACTGCAAAAGACTCCTCCACACAGAACACAGGGCTCCCACTCATAGGATGGAATGAGAAACCTCTCAACCAATTCCTACAACAAGGGTGTTGATGGCTACAAGCATAGGCATCCAATGAGACTTGAAAGCTACAAAAAGCTACATTTTGAGGAAACCCCTCTCGTTCGACTTGAACATAAATTTCGGTAAGGGCTTACGCAATCCCAATAGATTCTCTACATATAGGCTAGTTGCAAAGCAACTTGATGACAACTATAGGTCTTGGCAACAAAGGAGATTGAGTGCGACTAGGGTAAACCTTAGCTATAGGAGAGATGCTCGATTTCCTCACACAACATTCCCTTCTTTGAACAATATCTAATCTTCATCACTTAATCAACTCGAGGATTTAAAGGAAATTGTTAATCAAGACCACACAGTGTATTGTTCCTATTAGGGATATTGATTATTCACTTTATCTTTCAAACCATGCAAAAATGTCATAGAATTGAGATAAGGAAGATGATCAATCTAGAGAAAAGAGAAGTAAGGATTTGATGTTGTGGGAAAATTAATGATCAAAATCATGATTCCCATAGTGGTAATCACAATTTTGTGCAAGTTAATATCTAAACTTAGTCAAGAACATACACATTTGAAATTTTTACTTAGCATGATAGAGTGTTTTATCCCAAACAAAATTATTAACATACTTCTATGTGAAACAAAACAAAACTATTCATTATGATAGAGTTTGAGAGTCTATACATTAAGTATGGATGATAAATGACATGCCAACTGTCATATTAATGAAGATCAATAATGCTCATAACTCATAATTTCAAGTGAGGATTCGAAAGAACAAAGTGTCAAAAACTTTATTATGTGATACTTAAAATGTCAAATGCATTGATATGATGCTAAGATTATGTAGACATGTGTTATAGAGTGGACTTAATTTTGAAAATTAATTGTTGTAACAATGAATAAATAAGATACAATAAAAATCCAAATGAATTTAATCTTTAAATACCAAAGTTAAGTAATGAATGCCTAAATTTAAATTTTAATCACTATACATATCCATAATTATTTAATATTGAAGTTACAATCACTATTAAACATCCATAACTTAAAAGGAAAAAAAAAATTATTTATAAATGATAAAGGAATTAAATATACTTTTTGAAAAATAAACTTTGAATCATACTTTTACCCTTCAGAAAATGAAGAAGATTTCAATTTGATCATTGCTTCCTCTATTATAACAAGTCCATCACATGTCTAATTTGAAAATGAAGAAGAGTTCAATTTGATCATTGCTCCCTCTATTATAACAAGTCCATCACATGTTTAATTGTTTATGATATTAATGTTTATGATATGGAATCTTTGGATGAAAGTCCTGAACTCAAGTACTACAAAGTGTCAGTGATGTTATGTGAAGAGACAACAACCAACCTAAAAATTACTAATTCCACTACAAACTAAACAAGATTTAAAAAAAAAAAGTGGTTTTCACTTGTTCCATCACGGGAGAGCACGGGTGTTACATAAGGATGTTGACCGAATTGCAAAAGTTTCAAATATATAATTACTTTATTACAATTATATAAATCATAACTATGATGTTTACATTTAGATCATATACTCAACTTCGATACAAATTGATGTTATCTTTTTCTTTTTAAATATAAAAATATTAATTAACCAGGGGTCTAAAAAGTGTAAAGACTTGTCTATATAATAATAAGTATTATAAAAAATTATATTAAAAAATATTTTTTTGAAAAAAAATAAAAATTAATTTGTTATTAAAAATGAAAAAATAAAAATAAAAAACATTTATTTATTTGTGAAATAAATATATTTACAAAAGCAGTTAGGTTACCAAATAACAATCAAAACAAACAAATACTAAACATTTTTTTACTTATAATCTATCTAAAACACATCAGACCATTTTCCCATCTTTGTTTAAAATTTAAAGATTTAACATAATGTCATAATCAATTTATAAAAATGCTGAGAACAAAAGAGTTTAAACTTGAAAAACAATTTTGCTTATCATTGACCTTGTTCTTAATTGAGCTTGAGTGTGGTGTCAAATTCATGTTGGTACTCGACATTGACACTTTGAATTTGTTGAGGTTGAAAATCCTGATTAACTTCTTGCAAGGCTTGGGAGCCCTTGGAGGAAGATGAGATTTGATGCACTGAAGATTGGTGGAACATAGCTTGCTTTAATTCTCTGATTGTCTAGTGGTTCGATCAAATTTGGCAGGCTTGTCTGTTCACCTCCTTCAAAATTATAGCCATTTCATGATCTTGCTTTTGCTCATGTTCCTGAATTTTCTGCGCCAGCTGGGCATTTGCTTCTCTCTAAGCTTCCAATTCATGATGTTGAGCCCTCAAAATTTCCTTCAATTTCTCCATTTTGCAAGAAGAGTAGTGACAAGGGATCTTGTTGCAGCTCCACATAATTCACACAGTCATGTAACAAACAAAATGTCCTTTGTTGCATATGATAGGGAAGATAGGCAGCAAAGTCCGGAGGTGGCGAAGGAGACTCAAGCTAAGAGATGGAAGACATAGGCATAATGGTCATATTCCCTTGTTGGACATTGAGAAATAGATAGTCAAGTGTGGATCCATGTGGTGTTGCACGAGCGAGCTGGTTCACAAGTACAAAATGGATGGTGGAGTGAATGGAGAGGAATATATCCCATATGCAGGCAATAGTGTTACCACAAACCTTTTAATAATCAACACGAGTGCTATGATAGACATGTGCCAAATGGAGGTTTCGACCCATTGGGAGCAGTGGAGGTAGGATAGTTTTCCAAGTGATGATGGATGGATGTAGATCATTAAATGAAGGGCCGTGTCGACCAAACTTTTAATTGAAGCTTTCATTTTCCTAAGGTGAATTTTGATAGAATGAAACTCCATTTTTCTTTAGTTTCCCTTTCTCTAAATTCTTTGCTCCCTTGGTGAGAGAGTCTGCTCTATCGTTTTGATGCTAGAGAATGTGTAAATACTTAACCTTGTAGAATTTCTTTTCTTCAGTTGCAATCCACTGATAAACTCTTTGTAAACAAAGTTGTTTACAATTACTTAATTTTTACAATTCTTTGATGGCCCACTTAGAGTCACCTATTACGATAATGTCCTTAGTTGAGTTTGCACTGAGAAGTTTTAGTCCCATGAAAACAACCAAAACTTCATTATTGTTGGAAGAGTGCCCTAGCCCCAAGCATAGGTTATATTCTCCTTTCCATTAAAATCATATATGACCCCACACCTATCACCCCTTATATTTACAACAATTTTATTAAAGTTTCAAATATGTGAGATTTGTTATCAATCTTATCTTTCCATCATAAATGTCATTCAACAATAAAATGAATAAATGGATTTTTATTATAATATTCATAACTTTAAAACATATATTAACTAACATCTCTTTTTCTCTCATTTTAGTTGTCACTCTAATTTATTGAGAAAACTTAATGTCAAATTTCATTGAATTAATATGGTTCATTGCATTGCAATATATTTAAAATTCATTTATACTATATTAAACTCATTATATCTAATATCCACCTCCTTCTTAATAAATAATATGGACTACTATTATGGACGCATATAAATAATCTATTTACTAATAATTCCATGAGAGCAAATGTGTAGTCTCATTCTCAAATTTATATACAATCTCGATTGCATTGACTTTACATATTAAACGAGATTGAACCTTCCCTCAAACTTATATTGTCATCACAAATTTATTTACTCCATAATTTAGATGGATACATAATATATATACCCATCATTTATATCCATCACAATAAGCAACAATTAACAAGACTTTATTATATATGATGCTAGGTTTAATTTTATATCGATGAAAATTAATTTGAATAATAAAAGTTTCATATATGTGTTCTTTATTAATTATATATGTTGTCCTTTATTAGTTAGTATTAAATTTATTTAATGTATAGAAAATTCTATAAAATGGTTTATTGTTTGTTGTTGATTTAGTTTCGATAATTAAATTTGTTTTTATTTAATTTTATAATAGTTAAGTGTTTTTATTTAATTTTAAAATAGTTAAGGATGTAATTACATACCTCTATGTGTATAGCCTTACTACATTTATTAATACACATTTTGGTGTTTAAGGAAAGTCATATATTAAAAAAAATTAAAATAATACAATCAATATTATATTATATATTGGATAAATATAAAAAAAAATTGAATACATTATACACATATATGACAACATTGTTTTCATGTAATTCATTTGTTCACATTTTTATTGTTTTCTTTTCTTGCCATTTAGTGAAGGCATTTCAAAGTTCTTTTCTTTTAAGTTACAAATTCCAGAGAAAACCTCCAAGTATTTTCATTCATTTTGAGGATGGTACCTAGGGTAAACCTTAGAATCTTCACGACACAAAGCTGATCAACAATCAGGCTCAAAGCCATTACAACAATATACTCATTATGATCTCAACATTTACTTGCAGGAGTTGAACCTGGGTGGAGAGGATAGCAATCATTCCTCCCAACCACCCAAGCTAAACCCAATTGACAATACATCTCCAAGTTCTTTATGTTGCTTAACTTAATAAATGTTTCATAATTCCATTTGATCCTATGTATTGATTGAACATTATAGGAGAATTTTGAGGTCATCTTTAATGAAGGGAACAATTTTACTAAGCCTTCATGTTTAGGTTAAAAGTAACACTTATTTGAATTGTTATTAGCATCATTCCCTCTTTAATTATTGTATTGTGTGTGGGTGGGTGATGTTGAAAACATGTAATGAAATGGAACTGTCATCTACCCAATTCAAACAAATTCACCACCTTTGAGTCCCCCATCATTAGATTAGTTTTGTAGTTCAAGGAGGTAATGATGGCATGGAACTGGAAAGTTAATGCATGGGAGCTATTGGTCTCACTTCAGGCTTCATTTCACCATCAATACTGAAATCCTACAATCAATTTTTATTTTCATTTCACGATATTTTCTTATACTATTGTGGATTTGCCGATATTTTGTCATTATATTTCCATTGAGAACTCTTTCCCTGATAATGGCACAAATTCTCGTGTTGTCCCCTAGGTTGTTCCCACTCTCACATGGTCAATGTTGGGGCATACTATGTGAGAAAACTTCCCACATCTCTCTAGACCTTCAAGTTGTCTCTTGGGTCAGAATGGGTGTACCCTTGTTGAATCACATATCCTCTTGGAATGAACAGGACAATTTTCAAAAAGAAAACATCATTGTAGCCTCAAAAATCTAAAAAGAGCCTCGAGTTATAGTTTTGAGAATGACCAAGAAGCCAAACAACATGGATTCAATATATTTTATCCATATGAATGATCTTCTAAACCACAGGGAACAAAATCTAATTTTGCATGACAAATAACTTAGTGAAAATGGATTTGCAATTAAGCAAGGGTAGTTTATGAAATTTTTCCCATGGCTAGAAGTTCTAAACAACAGAATTATTGGACATTTAAATTATATCCAACAAGTTTAAATGAATATCCATGAAGCAAATGGACACAATAATTGAAATGGAAATGACTGGAACTTTATTTAATCAGTGAAGTAGATCTAATAACTTATTGAAATAAGGATTCTACCATTAATGAACAAGAAGCAGAAAAAACATAAGGGTTTGGATTAACTTAGATATGTCTTGGGTTTGTCCATGTATCCATTACATAAAAAGAGTTCCCAGGAAGAAATAAAATGACATGGGGGGTTGAGATTACTTGTTTATGTAGAAAGAGTGGTGCTCCAAGAAGATCTTCAGTTTACAATGGTCTCTTTGTTTCCAATCTTCCTTCCTCTACCGCTGATTTGAAATTTTTATCCTTTACAATGAGAAAATATTCTATAATATACATTGTTGGGAGAGATATGTGATCCCCCAAATTAGGTTAGAATACTTTCTTTCTCCATAAATTAGAATGCTTTCATTTTTCTTTTGTTAGATTCAATTAGAAGAGAGGAATATATTCAACTTAAATTAGCCTTCTGCCAAAATCATTGCCAAATTTGGAGTTGATTTGGTGTTGTATTCTTGCTATTGTATTCCTTTGTATGGTTGTAGCATCTTTCTTGACAACCCATCACAAGTTTGGATTCATTAACTGCCCATATTAGTCACAAATTTAGCACCTTCTATACCAAATATAACATCCTCAAGTGAAAGAGAATCAAATTGGTGAAAAAATAAATAAATTCGATGTTTATTTTGTCTTCGTTGACTCTCCAAACATAATTGTCACAATGCTTTATTGGTGGTAAGAATAGGATCAACAACCTCCTCTTACATTTTAAAACCCAAATACATATTTTTAATATAAATCCACTATAAAATTCAAAACACTAAAACCCTCTCTAACTTTATAATTTGAAGACACCTTGTAATGATGCAAAGTGATTTTGAATTAGGCATTTTGTATGGTGACCAAAATGACATAATATATATTTCATTAACACCCCAAAAGGAGCGTACACCATAGCTATGCATACCTTAGTTTGTTAGTGTAAGTTTTAAAATTGTGAAGTAGAATAATGCATATAGATTCTTAAGAAAAATGTAATCAATGGCTTATACACAGTACACAAAAATTTACGTTGGAAACACTTAATTGAGAGGAAACTACCTTTTCTTGGTGCCACACCTCTCAACTCTTCATTGTATTAATTTTACCATTCACAATACAATATATACAACATTTTAGGTATTCCACTTCTTCCAAAACCCTAATACGATAACCCAGATTAGATAACAACCCTAATCGCTTAATTCAAGATTAAATTATAAAACCACTAAAAATAGCGAAAACCGCCCAAAAAATAATTGTGGGGTGTTGCCTTGAACCCCATCGACTCAAGGCGTTTCCCTTCGCCTATCAGGGGGGGCAATGCCTACCCCACCCGTGACTCCCCTGGAGCGTGACCGACACTAGCATACGCCACTACTAGCAGAGGAGATCAACAAAATCCAATGCACCCCCCCTTCGGCGCCCACATCAAATAATATAACACATACCCAACATTTAGAGGGGGGCATGTTAATATAATGCTAGATATCAATAATACCCTAAGGACTCACCTCCCTTACTTTTTTCCTTAGCATACTTCTTAGATCCCATGCTCCACTTTACTCTCCATAATAAGGTATGACTTACACCTTGTACAAAAATAACTAAACCATGCTCACCATATAATGTTCAAAGATTCAAGAATACTACATAATGATGCTCTAGTTGTAGTCCTTTCCAAAGTGAAATCGTTACTAGAGATCTCACTACAAAGGATATGTCTTATGGATCTTGAGCTTGGGATGAGGTACATGAAAATATAGTTGTGGGGTATTGTTGAAAGATTTGATAAGGCACAATTTTACCAAAGAAATTTAAGGTGTTGTTATAAACATCAATTTGATCAAGGTGAAAGAGTGTGATAGATAAAGATGCATAGAATTGAGATAAGAAGGATGATCAATCTAGAGAAAAGAGAAGTGATAATTTGATGATGTGGGAAAATTAATGATCAAAATGACAATTCCATTAGTGGTAATCACAATTTTACGCAAGTTAATATCTAAACTTAGTCAAGAACATACATGTTTGCAATTTTGAATTAGCCTAATAGATTTTTTTTATCCCTATTGGATGTATGGGCTGACCCGGGTTCTACCTTAGTTCTCCAACAAAAACCCTTTTCACCATCGACCCTTCTGGTAAACCAAAAGGCTACACCGCGCACAGAGTGCACATCACAGTTTCACCCAAGATAGTTTATGGGTGACTACATGAAGCATGTATCTACAGTCATGGAAGGGATTGTGGATGTTCTTTTTACTATTGTTCTACTTTAACATGCATTACCATAATATTCTTTAGATCTTCTACTTTATCCATTCAATGACATACATTCTGCATTATCATACTGGTGTGCAATGTAAATACACCCTAACAGATGCATTCATCTAACCATTTATTCATTATAAATCATATAACATAACACATCACACATGAAGACACCATTTTTTCCGCAGTTCACCCCCCCAGGCTATGTCCACAAAGATCTTCTTCTTTATTCTTTATTCTTCATCAAAATAGCGTTGAACACATTACAACATAGGTTTATGCATAGTGCATGTGAGGCTGACCAACGTCGCACCAAGCTCCACATCTTGTGACCTGACCCTCAGTCACATCTCAACATTGACTCCATCTGAGCTCCGTAGCTCTTCAACAATACCAAAACCTCAGACTAAAAAATGACTCTCCAAAATAGACTCGTCGCGCACAAGTTCTAGGGTAGCTTATGCCAAGATATTATATCTCGTATATACCTCATACATCATATTTATACTACAAAAAGTGGGTAAAAACCCTTACATTGACAAAAACCCTAACCCTAAGTGAACTCCACTTGTCTACATTCCAACTTCCTTCCACGCGGTTGGTCTTCATCCTTGCTTTGACTTCCTTCTTTCTCGATGCCCTGCTTCCTTTGTTGCAATTTATCTTTCTTCATTTTTTGTGCACGCTGCTTCCTTTGGTCCATTCTGCCTCGCTTACTGCACTTACTCCAAAAAATTCCTTCTCCAACAAGCCTCCAACACTAACCTGTGGCTCATCCCAAGCCACTTATAATTAGTTCACTTGCTTCAGTTCTACCGCCAGTGCATGAAACTTCTTTGCCAAACCTGTCACTTTCTCCTTTTCCTATGCACTCTTTTCTACCAGTATCTCCACATCCTATATTGTCATGTGCTCTTTCAGAACTTCACTACTTTTTGCATGTGCCTATGTTAGTCTTCCTTTCTCTGTTTGCAGTTCTTCTATCATTCTTTCAGCCTCTTCTTGCAATGGCTCCAATTGAGCCTGTCTTGCTTGTTTTTATCCTTGTATTGCCTTCAATTCTACTTGTAGGTTCTTCATTTCCTACACACTCTTCATCCTTTCTAGGATGGCAATTTCTTTTTGCCTCGGTTTTAAATCCTGTACTTCTATGGTCACCTTTTCCTATCTTTTATCTTGTTGTTATATCCTCTCATCTTCTTCCAGGTTGGTCCAAATGTGCACAATCCTGTCATACAATTCTGCAACTTCTTTTACTTCCTGCGCTACGCTATCTATGTGTGCATTAGCCTCCTGATATCTTTGTTCCCTCACATTTGGGGGTGTGCTTGGAGTTAATTTTTCTATTAACTCTTCTATCTCCAGCTTATATCTCTCCATTGTCTATGCAATCTTTTGTACCTTTTCTTCTGTTGTGATCTTGAGTTCATGCGTGTTGTGTTTTCCTTTCTTCGACGTGGAGTTTATCCTCTCTGTTTTATTTTTCCCGTGCACAATATCTTCATTTCTCGTCGCCCTAAATTTATTTTTGTTGCGCACTGTCATCATCAACTATTTGTTTATCACTTATCCCTCTAACTACCTATTTTTGGATTTTTCTTCATTTTTTCAGTTTTCTCTTCCTTTTTCTTCTTTTAGATCCTACTATTTACAATATGTACAAGTCTACTTGTTGCATTGCAACTACTGAGGGTTAGTGGGTCCACTGTCCCTATAAAATTCCAGTTGATTACCATTCACCAGTCCTTGGATTTACTTGCCTACTAAGTATTGCAGTTGTACAACACCTACATATGTGACAAACTTTATCTGATATGGCCCTAGCCAATGCATTCTAAGCTTCCTTGGGTGTTGCACATACTTACTATCATAAAGGATAACCATATCTCCTTCCTTCAAATTCTTCTTCTTGATATGTCTGTCATGCCATGCTTTATCCTTTTCTTTATATACCTCCCGATGGAACTCTGCTACGATCCGGTCCTCTTCTAATTCCACCAGTTGAGCCAGTCTTTCCTATGCTGCACCCCTTTCTGTCATATATGTAATTGTTGCAATGCCCAGACTTGGTATCAAATAATCTAATGGAACTATTGCTTCCTATCCATACACCAGACTAAAGGGTGTATGTCATGTTATCTTCTTAGATGTAGTCCTATAATCCCATAGTACTTCTAGTACCTTCAAATCCCAATCGTCTATGTTCACATTACAAATATTTGTCAAGGAATTCTCCAAAATCTTGTTAAAGGCTTCCACTGTTCCATTTGCTTGAGGGTGATAAGGAGTTCTATTTTGATGATGTATCTTAAACTCTTCAAGCATTGCCTCAATTGTACTATTAATAAAGTGAGTCCATTGATCACTCATTAATATTCTTAGACATCCAAATCTTGTCACTACATGTTCAAATAAAAAGCATGTTGCAGTCTCTGCATTGCAATCCTTTACTGGTGCTGCCTCAACCCATCTGGTCAAGTATTATGTCTTTGTAATAATATTTCTAGCTCCTAATCTTTTTGTTGGTGGATTAATTTGACCTACAAAGTCTACTACCCACTTATCAAATACTTGCAAAGTAACTTGAGGTCTCAGTGGCATCTCATCCCTCCTGGATGGCTTCCCAACTCTTTGACATACATCACACTTTTGAAAGTATTCATTTGAATCCTTGTGAACTGTTGGCCACCATAATCCTGCATGCAATACCTTCTGTGCGGTAGCTTTCCCTGTGTAGTGTCCTCCAACAATCCCTTCATGCACCTTTACTAAAATGATAGGCCTTTCATGCTCCATCACACATCTCCTTAAGATGTTATCTGCTCCAAGTTTGTATAAATGACCTGCAATCAATTGATAGTATGCAACCATCACCACCAAAATTTTCTTCTACGCAGTAGTAAATTATCTTGGTGCAAATACTGTACTCAAAAGCTCAATAATGTCAACAAAATACTCATCAACTATCTGTACTCAAAACAATTGTGCATCTAGAAAGTTGTCTTCCAAGTCACTAGGTTCTTCTCCATTAGTTATCCTGGATAAGTGATATGGTCCTGAATTCAATCTTCTAGGCCTCACCATAACTTCAAAATCAAATTCTTGGAATAAAAGTAGCCATCTGCATATCCTCCCCCCCCAACACTGGATTATTGACTAAATTTCTCATAGAAAAATGATCTATAAACATCTTGAAATGTTTCCCTAACAAGTAATGTTTGTATTTCTACAATGCATACACCATAGATAATCCTTCCCTTTCTGTATTGTTATAGTTTTGTTCTGAATCTAATAAACTTTTGCTTGCAAATGCAATAAGACGATCTATATCACCTTCTCTTGGTTGGATTAATACTTCTCCTAATGTTATTGCAGATGTATCCATATGCACATGAAATTATTTTTCCCAGTCTAGAAACACTAAAATCGATGCAGTAACCGTCTTCTCCTTCAAAATATCCAAACTTTGTTGGCATTCCTCATTCCATTGATACTTAGTGTCTTTATTTAACAACTTCTCCATTGGTGCAGTAAATTGTGCATATCCCCTTATGAACTTCTTGTAATATCCTGCATGACCAAGTGTACTTTTCAATTGGCGCATTGATTTCGGTGGTGGCAAGTTAACTATGCCAACAATTTTAGCAGGATCAACCAGTAGACCCTGTTTACACACCATGTGCCCTAAAAAAATACCAAAAGGTGCGCTGAAAATATAGGGTAATAGTTTTCTGACAATTTGTCTATGATGGTTATGATATGTTGGGACTATTTCAAATTATGGTTCTTCAAATATCATGTCTCTTACTACTTTCACTACAAAATTATGTTGTATCTCTTCCCAGTTCTCAATTTCTCTGCACTGTTCTTGTTCTGTGTACCAGTTCCTTGGAATGCCTTCTAGTGTGTGAATGAAATGGTGTGGCCATTCTTCTAGTGGTACTAATCTCCATTGAACCATGCACTTATCTACATGTTCATGAGGTTGTCCAAATCCCTCATAAATCTCCTCATATCTATACTCATGTTCTGCGCTAAATTTGATGTGCAGTAACCTTTTTCATTGAAATCAATTGTTGACATTTGCCTTATGTGTACCCCATCAACAGGCAGGTGTATCTTTTAGAGCAATATCTAATGCTAGTAATCTCTGATTTTCCATAACCTCTACCTCAAACTTCATTAAAAATCCTTCTAAGTCATTCAAACCATAGAAAGTAGGAGGCTCTCTTACCTCTAAACCAATCCATCTCAGCGTGTGCGTCATTTTGGCACATCTTTTGGTGGATAATTCATGTAGTCGTTGTTGTCAATTTTCCATTCCTGTGACAAATTCTGAAGCACAAAAACTAATACTTCTCCAACTGAGCATGCCATCTGTAGTTGAGTTGATATAATTCTCTCCGCGTGTGGTAGTTATGTATAATTGATTGACATCTTCTATAAGAATATTTTTTGTCACAGGTTCCACATATATTCCTCCTTATGAGGGATCTAATGGGGCAATAACTTTGTATTCCCCTGATTCAAAGATCATCTTCCTTTTCTTCAAATTGATAATAGTTTGGCTATCAAAATCCTAATCCAGACCCAACAAAGCTGGATATGGCGAAGTGTTGTCTACTATGTCTATGACTTCAAAGTCTGCCATGGTGCACACACCATCTAGATCTACTGGAATCCCCTTCAACCTACCAATTGGCACCACTCTGTGTTTATTTTCCATCTTCAACTGAATAGGTGAATACCCCAGTTGAGGTTCTCCCATAGCTTCCCATGTCTTCTTTGGCAGAACATTGACTTCAGACCCTAAGTCTAGTATAATATCCCCTATATTGAAATATCCTATGTTGGCATTTAATCTCAATTTCCTGCCGGTTCTTCTCTACTTACAGACCTGATTTACTCCTTTTACCCCTTCTTCCCCAAAATTACATTTTTCTAATAAATCATGTAGTACTTGTAATGAATTTTTATCATTCAACAATTTTACACATGACCCCAAAAAGTTTCTTAAGTTACTTACTTTCTTTGAATGTTGCTCTATGTTGGTTTGATCAAATAATGGGGGCATGTCATACATTGGTATCTCATCTACTGGACGTGTTCCTGAAGTAGACACAATATTTTTTTCAAAATCTCCTATCGAACGTCTTGGAATATCTCTTTTTCTTTGCACGTGTCAAACTTCTATTCAAGCATTGTATTCTTCCTGACCCACCAGTACTGGTCCTAATCCTTCTTGGATGCATATTCTCATGTCTTGGCTACACCTCTAGTAACTATGTTAATCTTCTTCCCGTGCTCTTCTCTGTTTTCCATAGAAATCCTTTCCTTTATTCTGATTCAACTGGAATGTTAAGTTTTTCAGATCTCGCTTCAACTCTTCCACAATTGTATTTGTATGCTTGTATCGGTTTTCTTCTAATTGCAATGGCTCTTACAGGGCCTTAACCCGACTTTGTAATTTATGTTATCTCACAGGATACTTCAAGTGTGGAAACAAAGAATTAACAAAACAAATGTCTATGATGTGTATCAGTAATAGTGTATTTTAGCTTACCTTTTATCCTCTTGAACTTATGTTCCACTTCCCAGACTAATTCTCATGGTTTCTTCTTAATCTCTATCATTTAATTTATAAAGTGGTCTTATGAGCTTGGTTTCTGAAATTCATTGATTAATTGCCTCTTCACCTCTGCTACAGTTGTAGGTGTTCTTGTTGGATTATTTGTTGCGAGACCCATGTACCAATCTAATGTGTGGTCTCTGAATGTGATTGGCAATTGCACAACCTTTGTATCTTCATCTGTAATATGCTTTTCTGCCCATATTTTCTTACATATAAACAAATGTTTTTTCTGCATCATCCGACCCGTCTCCTCAGAATTCTGGTAACCTAATAGTTGGATCTTGTCCTTCCATTGTGAAATTTGTTGAACTACCACCTCTGCACGATGTAGACACTTGACTGCTACTTGCTAAACTTACACTTCTGCTTGAGTTTCCACTGGACCCACATCTTGTAAAAATTCTTCTACCACTAATCACTTGTTGGTTAACCGATTTTTCTTCTTCAGATGTCTTAATCGCACATGGGGTTGTGGGTTCCACACTAATTCAGATATGGAATGGAGAGCCTTCTTCTGCGCTAGACCCATGACCTCTGGTTTTCCTCTCATATGTGGCATGCAAGATATTCTCAATCTGCCCCATGGCGCAGAGATCCTCTATCTCTTCCTCATTGATGTCCAATCCCTCTCGCTCGGCTACTACCCTCTTCTTGTTATTCATCCTATACTGGTAGGTTTTTCCATTGCACGTCACACCTGCTTTCCTTATGATTTCCCTGGTCTGTTCATCATCCATCATGATGGGATCCATTGCTTCTTTCTGATAACTACTCTCCAGATCCTTCTTTATTTCTCAAATCTTCCTTAGTGCTTCCCCCCAACTCCCCCATGCTCGCAGAGTGATCTAGTTGTTTAATTCCATGGTCATCACGCCTTTATCATGTAATAAGATCTTGAACGACGTGTAAAAAGACCTAATGTACCTCCTTCTAGGTCCCCTCAAGAAATCCCGCTCTGTAGCAGTATATGAATTCTCTATATCTACTGCAAACTCAGTGATAAACCTCACAATAATATTGTCTAACCAGAAATCCACTGCGCAAGTGAATTTTTTATTAACCATTTCCAATTGTGCAATATTTTCAGCAGTCCACTCTACTAGCCTGATCTGATTAGTCAGATTGGTATCCTTCAACCTTAATAACCACTCCTGTAATAACTTTGGAAAATAATAGAAATATGCTTCATGCAAAACAGTAAACACATACTTATGTAGATACTGGCACGATGTATACCTGGAACCCTTATTATGTTTCTGTGCGAACTCCAACTGCTTTGTCTCTAACCATCTTTCGATATATTTCTTTGTAGGATTCCATGGTCTGAACATCCCTTTATACCACAGCATCTTCTTCACCAAACCCCTTCCACGCTGTCCTTTTGAGTTCCAACCGACAACAAAACCATTTGTTGGATGTATTGGTTGACCTGGGTTCTTTAACAAAAACCCTTTGCACCATCGACCCTTCTGTTAAACCAGAAGGCTACACCACACACAGAGTGCACAACACAGTCTCACCTGAGATGGTTTATGGGTGATTGCAGGATGCATGTGTCTACAATCATGGAAGGGATTGGGGATGTTATTTTTACTATTGTTCTACTTTAACATGCATTACCATAATATTCTTCAGATCTTCTACTTTATCCATTCAATGACATACATTTTTCATTATCATATTGGTGCACACTATAAATAAAACCTAACAGATGCATTCATCTAACCATTTATTCATTATAAATCATATAAAATAACACATCACACACGAAGAAACCATTTTTGTCATGGTTCACCCCCCGGGGCTACGTCCACAAAGATCTTATGCTTTATTCTTCATCAAAATAGCGCTATGTGCATTACATCATAAGCTTAAGCATAATGCATGTGAGGTTGACCAATGTCGAACTAAACTCCACATCTTGCAACCTGACCCTCAGTTGCATCTCAACATTGACTCCATATGAGCTCCACAACTCTTCAACAATACCAAAACCTCATACTTAAAAAGGACTCTCCAAAATAGACTCCTCGCGCACAAGTTCTAGGGTAGCTCATGCCAATATATGATATCTCATATCTACCTCATACATCATATTTATAGTACAAAAAGTGGGTAAAACCCCTTACATTGACAAAATCCATAACCCTAAGTGGACTCCACTTTCCCACATTCCAACTGCCTTCTGCGTAGTTGGTCTTCATCCTTTCTTTGTCTTCCTTCTTTCTCGACGCACTGCTTCCTTTGTCCTTTTTTGCGCTTTATATTTCTTCTTTTCTGGCGCGTGTTTCTTCCTTTGGTCCATTCTGCCTTGCTTACTGCTCTTACTCCCAAAAAATTCTGCTCCAAGAATCCCAAACAAGATCATTAACATAATTCTATATGAAACAAAAACAAACTACTCAATATGATAGAGTTTGGGAGTCGAACACATTAAGTATGGACAATAAATGGTATGCCAATTGTTAGATCGACGTAGATGGACAATAAATGACATGTCAATTGTTAGATCGATGGAGATGGACAATAAATGACATGCCAATTGACAAATTAGTGAGGATCAACAATGCTCATAACTCATGATTTCAAGTGGGGATTCAAGAGGACATGGTGTCAAAAAATTCATTATGTGATACTTAAAATGTTAGATGCACCAATACGAGAGTAAGATTATGTGGACATGTACTATAGGTTGGATTTAATTTTGATTAAAAATTATTGTACCAATGAATAGATTAGAAGTATTAAAAATCAAGATGATTTTATTCTTTAAATACCAAAAGGTAATAGGTGTCAAATTTTGAATTTTAATTATTAATCACATCCATAATCATTTAATATTGAAATTATAATAACCATTAAACATTCATAAGTTGAAAATCACAATAAATATAAATTATTCATTATTTTTTATAAATGATGAATAAACTAGTCAATTGGGTTTAGCCCGAGTGGTTTGTACTGAGCGGTGTTTCCCCCCTACTTGGGTTCAATTCCTACAAGTGATATGTTGATCTCTTAAATGTGCAAGCGATCGAAAAAGCCTCGACTTTCTACAAAATCTAGTTTACACCGAATACCATCCTCGAAATGAGGGGAAGTGCTTAGTAGATTTCCCCAAATTCTATTCCAAAGTTAAAAAAAATGATGAATAAACTAAATATTTTGAAAAGAAAATTTTGCATCACACTTTTACCTTTAAAAAATGAAACTTTTACCTTTAAAAAATGAAGAAGAGTTCAATTTGATCATTGCTCCCTACTTTATAACTCGCCCATCAGTTATCTTCTTAGTCCCTACCTCTATTCTAGGGAGTATAGTAATCGATTCATTGTTTATTAATACTTGGGCATGCAGTTCAATATGTTTTAAACCAAAGTTTGAAAATCATTTCATTTTTTACTTTTTATCACCGTATCAAATCCTCACAATAATATTTTTAACCAATCAAAAACTTTGAAACCTTGTTTGGCCTCATATCGAGGCACAAATCTAATTTGAGTGAAACAAACTTAGGAAACATGACATACATGTATTTAAAGTATATATGGTAAAGGTGAATTAATGCTAAGTTTGAAACTAGCATTAGTTCAAAACATTAAACGTTTTGAACAATGCATAGTCCATAGCCCATACTCAATATCCCATATTTGTTTACATCTCCACGTGGCAACAACTTCTAGGTGTGTAACATGCAATAGTAGCAGTTGCTTCACTGGGTGTAGGACCTGAAACTTGGCAATTGTATCACCATTACTCTTGAGAGCTAGTTGTATTATCATTTAAAATAGGAAGTAAACCAGAAAGAAACTTGAGAGCTAGTACCTGTTTTGAATCTTGAATCCGGATCTGTAGAAGGAGAGTAGATAAGAGTTCAATGTAGTGCTAGACGATTTGTCCTGGTGTCTTATGAAGTTGGATCCAATGAGCTAGTAACTATGTCAGAGAGCTTGGCGGAGGGCTTCCCATGTTGCAATGGAGACGTAAAATGGTTCTCTTATCCGATGAAGAATTTGGCTAAGGAAATTTAGTGAAATGTTGTTGATTCAACAACTAGATTGAGAAGTCCAAAAAAAACACTACCATTTCAACTATTCAAAATCATCCTGCACGCCCCCAAATGGGGAATGGGGTTTTATTCAAGTACTACAAAGTGTCACTTATCAAGATATTAATGAATGATGTTGTTGTGTGAAGAGACAACAACCAACCTAAAAATTATTATTCCCACTACCAATCTAAATAAGATTTAAAAAAAAGTGGTTTTCACTTGTTCCAACTCTGGGGAGCACAAAAAAGTGATTTTCACTTGTTCCAACACTGGAGATCACAGGTGTTACAGAAACATGTTGACTAATTTGAGTGTAATTATATCAAGTATAACTATGATGTTTACATTTAAATCATATACTCAACTTCAATGCAAATGGATCTTATCTGTTTGTTTGTTTTTAATATGGAGATATTAATTAACAATGGGTGTAAAAGGTGTAAACCCTATTATATATATATATATATATATATATA
>ML784750.1:133140-148875 GCA_009831015.1 Picea engelmannii | reverse complement strand
TTATAAAAAATTAATTTAAAAAAAAATATTAAAATATAAATAATTTAAAAAATAAAAAAATATTTATTTATTATTAAAATTATATTTACAAAAGTAATAAACTAACCAAATAACAAACAAATACATTTTTTTTTTTATCATAATGTATCTCGACTTTTTTTTATCATAATGTATCTCTAATTTAGAATACAAACAATTTTCCAATATTTGTTGAAACTTCAAATATTTAACATAATGTAATAACTTATAATCAATTTACAATACACCATTTTTTTTTTTCATAATGTCATAATCAATTTACAATACATCCAACAATTTTTTAATCTATGTTAAAAATTCAAAAATGAATGTAATGTATAAAGCATACAAAATCAAATATTTTTTTTTAATATTATTGTTATTATTTTTTATATATCATATTTTATAACAATTTTAATAAAAGTGTTAAATCCTAATTTATATGTTAAATTTATAGTATATCAAATTTCATAAAAATACATTATAATATATTAAAAATCCATTTATATTATATATATTTACTTCATATTAAACTCAAATATTAAATGAATGTAATGTATAAAGCATACAAAATCAAATATTTTTTTTAAATATTATTGTTATTATTTTTTATATATCATATTTTATAACAATTTTAATAAAAGTGTTAAATCCTAATTTATATGTTAAATTTATAATATATCAAATTTCATAAAAATACATTATAATATATTAAAAATCCATTTATATTATATATATTTACTTCATATTAAACTCATGATATCTAATATTCAACACCTCCTCTTTAATAAAAAAATCATATAGATTACTATCATGAACACATAAATAATCTAATTACTCATAATTCTATTGAAGATGAATGTTGTGGTCTAATTCCCAAATTTACATACAATGTTTTGGACTGTATTGATTTCAAATATCAAGCATTGAGATTGAACCTTCCTTAAAGTTACTTTGTCATCACAAATTTATCTACTCCATGATTTAGATGCATACATAATGTGTATAATCATTATTTAAATCTATCACGATAAGTGATAATTAATAAGAATTTATTATATATGATGGTAGGTTAGATTTGTTTTGATGATAATTAATTTAAATAATAATAACAGTTCTTTATATTGTTTTGTTTTTTATTAATTAGTATAAATTTATTTATTTTTTAAAAAAGTATGGAAAATGTTTATATATAGTTGATTTCATTTTGAAAATTAGATTTATTTTATTTTAATTTTATAGTAATCAAGAATGAAATTACAAATTTTAAAAATTATGTAAAATGATTTATCATTTGTAATTGATTTATTTTTAAGAATTAAATTTGTTTTATTTTAATTTTGTAATGATCCAGAATGGAATTATAAATATCTATTTTTTGCATTGAATAATAAACACAACTTTGATACTAAATGAAAGTCAAATATTAAATAATAATAATACAATCAAATATTATATTATATGTTGGCTAAACACACACATATATATAACCATTGTTTTCATTTAACTTAATAAATGCTTCATAATTAACATTATAGGAGAATTTTGAATTTGTTTTTTATGAAGGAAACGATTTTACTAAAGTTTCATGTTTAGGTTAAAAGTCATACTTATTTGAGTTATTATTAGTATCATTCACTCTTTAATTATCGTATTGTGCTTGTGTGGGTAATGTTGAAAACATATAATGGAATGGAACTATTAGCTACCCAATTCAAACGGATTCACCACATTTGAGTCCCCCATCATTAGAATAGATTGGTAGTTCAAGGAGGCAATGATGGCATGGACTTGGAAAGTTAATGCATGGGAGCTACTAGACTCACTTCATGCTTTATTTCACCACCAATTCTAAGATCCTACAATCAGTGTTTCCATCCCATCACCCAAGGGGCATCCAAGTAAATCAATCATGACAATATTATGTGCTCAAAATTGAAGTTCCAATACACCCTCCACTTCAAATATGTGTATTCAACACTTACAAACATTGAAGCATTGAACCTTAACCTAAATCTAGTGTAATGGAAGATGAATTGATCCATTTTAACTAATCAAAGATAAATTGAAATTAGTCAAGGCCCGTTCTTATCATTGGAATACATTAAGGCCCATTGAAATGATGATACAATGAAAAATTATTTAAAGCAATAAAATAATTGCATTGATTTCATCAATGATATGACACATAGTTATCAAATAGTTGCATTGATTTTAACAATGATATAATACAAAGCAATAGGGTGTATTTATTTCAATGATGGTAGAAAAAATAATTAGGGAAATGAAGTCATTGCATTGATTTTAGTAATTCCATTACACAAAACAATAGAGTGCATTGATTCTAGTAATGATACAATGAAAAATTATTTAGAGCAATCAAGTAGTTGCATTGATTTAATTAATGAAATAATGCAAAACTATTCAATGAAGGATCATGAGGACCAAGAACGAGGTTCTCAGTCAATTCCAAGAGTTCAAAGCTCTTGTGGAGAACCATACAGACGGGAAGATCAAGACATTGAGATGTGATAATGGAGGTGAGTAAACTTCGAAGTCCTTCAAGGATTTATGCGCAGGTATTGGTATAAAGAGGGAGTTGATTGTTCCATACAACCCATAGCAAAATGGGGTGGCGGAAAGGAAGAACATGGCTATTGTTGGAACTGCTAAAGCCACGTTGTATGGTCAGGATCTTCCTAGGTTCTTATAGGTGGAGGCATGTAACACAGTAGTATACATATAGAACATGAGTCCTCACAAGGTGTTGGGGAGGAAGATTTCCGAGGAGGTATTCATTGGAAGACGACCAAAGATTGGATACTTCAAGATTTTCAGATGCCTTTTCTATTGTCATTTCCCCTTAGAGAAGAGGAAAAAGCTCGAGGCCACTGCTGAGAAGGGGATTTTCGTTGGTTACAGTAAGAATTCCAAGGCATAAAGAGTTTGAATTCCTTCCTTGAGGAATATTGTGGTTAGGAGGGATTTGGGGTTTCAGGAGGATAGAGCCTTGAGGAAGGCTCATGATATTAGTGCAACATCAGGGGATCAAGAGTTGGAGACTCAGAAGACTGAGGAGACACAGGGTACAAGTGTAGGCACATATGATCAGATTTCAGATCAGGATGAGGAGAAATAGGCTCCTCTTGTTCAGGAGACTCTTTCTACTAGGAGGATGAAGACTAGATGGGAAGATTAGACCTTGAGAGAGGCACATGAGTACGTGGGTGCTCCTAGGACATCGATCAAAGAAAGAAGAGAACAATAAAGATTTTTCAGTTATATGGCTCTGATGAGTGAGCTATTAGAGGTTGATCCTTCCAACTTTGAGGGGGAATCATAGCAACAAGTGTGTAGAGATGCCATGGTGGAAGAGTATGCTTCCATCATGAAGAATGACTTATGGGATGGTTTCTCTGGCTAGAGGGGAAATCAATTATTGGATCTAGATGGATCTATAAGATCAAGCACACTGCGGATGGTAGTGTGTTTAATTTCAAATCCCACTTTGTGGCTAAGGGATTCTCTCATAAGGAGGGAATCAAATATGATGAGTCATTTTCCCCAGTGGCGAGATACACTTCGACTAGGGCCATGATCTTGATTTCAACAGAGATGGGGTGGAAGATTCACCAGATGGACGTGAAGGCGACCTTTCTTTATGGAATCATTGAGGAGGAGGTGTACATCAAGAAACCAAAGGGTTTTGAGGTGCATGGGAGGGATTCACATGTGTGCAGATTGAGGAGAGCCTTGTATGGGCTCAAGCAAGATCCTAGAGCATGGTACTCACAGATTGAAAACTACTTAAGGGGATGGGATTCACCAAGAGTGAGGCAAACTCCAACCTCTACTACATCATAATTAGGCGTGAGCCACTCATTCTTTTGTTGTATGTAGACGACTCGTTTCTCATAGGTTCAGAGAGGCTCATTGCAAAGTGAAAGAGGGATATTGCTTCAGAGTATGAGATGAAGGATTTGGGGTTGATGCACTACTTTCTGGGGTTAGAGGTGTGGCAATGTGATGGTCAAACTTTCCTTGGACAAGGGAAGTATGCAGTGGAGATCCTAAAGATATTCAATATGTTGGATTGTAGTGCTATGTCTATGCCCATGGTGACAAACTGGAAGAAGATTAGTGCTTCCATATCATAGGCAGTGGACCCTACTCTTTATAGACAATAGATTGGATCTCTGATGTATCTGCTCAACACTAGACTAGATATATGCTTTTCAGTTAACACACTTAGTCAATTCATGGTTGAGTCGAGGAGGATACACTGGGTGGAAACAAATCATGTTCTGAGATATCTGCATGGAACAATCGAGTATGGTTTAAGTTACATCCAAGGAGATGGGGTGAAGATGATAGGAATTACAAATGCAGATTGGGCATGAAACACAATGGGTAGGAAGAGTATTGTTGAGATCAATTCCAGCTTCCGAAATTTCCCTCCCCTTCTCTATTTTCCCAACTTATTTTGTCCATTTCTTTTCCCTCTTCTATACTTACCCAAATTCCCCATTTCCTTTTTTTCCCTTCTATTCTCCCTTTCTAGTTCTTATACTTAGTCGTTTTTCCAAAATGGTGGGTTCACGGGTTCGCGAACTCAGGGATTCTCATCTCCATCCACACTCTCACATCATTATTTTGAATGGCCGCCACATTATTCTATACTAAGTTGTTTCTACAATCGTGGTTTCCCAGGTTGGCGGGTTTCAAGCTTTCATATCCCTTGTTCCGTGACATACATTTTGTACCTGAACGATCCACGATCTACATTTTGAAAATTGGACTCCCCGAGCTCGTAAGTATCTCATCCCTCCTATATTGAGTCTAACCGATCGTGGTAAAACACTTAGCCAATTCTCATCCTTCTGCAATGGTGGGTTCGTGAGTTCACAAAAGTCCCAAATGCTATTTGCTCTCGTCCGTCCCCGCCACCTTCATGATATTCCCAATACGTATTTAGTATGGTTTAATGATAATAACTCATCATGTAGGTCCCATAAATATTGTCATTAATAGGTGAAGGGATCAAGGAGATTCCTTATTAAACCACATTAAAGCATGATTTGCGGAAGATTATTTTATATCTCTCAAGTGCTCATTTCAAATACTATTTGGATCAAAAGAATGCTCTCGTCAACTTATGGTAGCAACAACTTGGCAATAGTTCTGTGGAGATACTTTGAACATTTTTGGATGAGAGGACCAGAAATTTTAGTGGTCTAGAGCGTACTCTTATTATTCATTCCCTTCTGCCCAGAAGGAAGTAATTTGGAAGTCCGAAATTGCTTGTGCAGGTTGTGTTCCTGAAGTGTTTTAATGACTAGAATTGGTTTCATGGTGCGCTAAGAAGTATATACCAATTCAACGGATGATTCAACTCCAAGACCATTCTCCCATCTCTCTTTTGCCTCAAGTGTTCCGTAAAATGCTGAAACTCCCAGAGCCAACACTCACCTTCAAAGGTGAAGATTGTAGGGACTTCTTGAAAAAACATGACAATGACCTGGATATCTTACCTGAATTCTTGGAGAATACCACGACCATCCCTATAGATATTACCAGATTACAGGCCAGTTTGTTCAAAAACTCATTTCGGGAAACTGCATGGTTATTTACCAGAATTATGGGCCAAGAAAATACTCCTAGTATTTCCCATATGATTCTTTATATCTTATATTTTACTGTCAAGGAGCATACCATTTTTCGATTGGGGGAAGTTGATTTCCATTGAAATATCTTCCCAATTGTCTCAATATAAAAAGGATAAGAAATTATTTATGTATTCTTATTTGGTTTTCGTGATAGCGCATTGCTGTCAATTACCTAAATTGTCTATATGCAAGAAGGTGAACTATGAATTTGACCCTGTGACCTTTTTGTACCAAGCGCTATGGAGGCACAGATATTCCCTGCATTTCTATAAAATTTTCAATGACTTTATCTCGGTTCTTAAAGGATTGTTGTTTGGAAAAGATACCCCAAGAATATCCGCTCAGGCTAGTAAATTCTTGGACAAACAAAAAGGGGACTCTGGAGCAAATGGAAAATTACAATGCTATCATGATTTTCAGTTCTAAGGAAAATCCCTCCTTTCTACCATGTCATATATCTGACATAATTTTTTTTACAGAAGTTGCAAGACAATATAACTTTTGGTTGCACTTTTTTCAAGAAAAACCAAAAAAGTAATTCATACCTTTGCATTGGAAAATTGGGGATTTTGTATTCTGAAGGATGAACAAAATTGATGAATTTGCAAACCACTTCCACAACTTGAACCTCAAGTATGATGAAAATATTAGAGGGTTTGACCCTAACAGAATATGTGTGGAATATATGTTAACGGTGGTTTTTAGCAATTCATTTATCCACACTGTTCTAGGAGAAGAAGAAGACAGTAACCTGGGAAATCCTACCCACACTTTTGGCGACTTAGAGATGATACTCAGTACAAATGAATTGTAAAACCAGAGAGGAAAGGGTCCCGACGAGAAGAGTGCCCAGCCCCCAAATTTTACTCCTAAGACTATAACACCTTAGATGATCCAGGTGGATATCGATGGCCACCCACCTATTCCACTGGCTTGAAAAACAATTTTCCACCTTGGCTGTTTTTCAACAGTTTTTCGGGTTCCAAACTTCTGGGGCCGTTTTGAGGCCCTAAATGACGTTTTTTGGGGATTTGGGGCCCAAGTGACTAAAAGGTTACTTACTTGGGCCAATCGAAAATTCTTCTTCTCGGTTAGACCTTTCCAATGGGATATCGTGCGCCTAAAACGGAGATCGTATGAAAAAGTTACGACCTCGAGAAGTTGATGTACTAACTTACCCAAACATGGCCCACATGAGTTTTGGCGCTTCATCTTCTAGGCTTAGGTTTTTGGATGTCTAGGGTTTTTAACATTCCTTTTTATTGTAAAAAGGCCTTCGGGGCCTCATTGTAATATTCTTCTTGTGAATGAGCGCAACCATCACATCTCTTCTCAGAGATAAGATGCCACCATTCCAGCAAGCTTGTTTTCTGCTGCATTTTACAGTTTCAGCTTATTTCCTTATTGAATAGAAAACCAGTTTTACTGTATCTCTGTTATTCTATGTTAAGCATCTTTTAATAATCTGTATTCATTTCGTTCTTCTCATAAAATCTGGATCATTGGAGCAGTGCTCCAGCAACCCACCCATCTAAAAAATTAATCAACAGTAGTTCAGGCGGAGGAGGAGATAAGAACCCTCCTCCAGGAAAAATTGAACGCTCACATAACATTTCTCTCAGGAAGAATATTGTACAAGAGGAAGAAGAGAATCGCATCAAAATGACATCAATAGCTTCTCCCTCAAATATATGGAGCTTGAGGCTAACATTAAAAAGATGTTTCCTAACATTGATCAGCCAGGAGGCACAACCCACCAAAATTAGTTTGAAATTGTTGAGAATGAGATATTTGATGAAGAATAATTATTTGTATTTTAGAGCGTTGTCTTTGACAATGAATCTAAGAAATTAATTATTGAGAAGAGTGATGCGAAGCATAAAAAGGGGAAATATAGTTCCGAGGTTAACCTAAGAAATATGCGACCTTCCCAAATTTCTAGAATCCATAAAGAAGCTAGAGATGCATTGGACGATTACATTGGTGGTATCGAAGTGGAAAATATAAAGTTAAAGGAAAGGATCAAGGAACTGAAAGATACTTTTATGCCTCTTCCACTCCTTTCCATCCCTTTGGCAATTGTTGGATCAGCCACCCCCGCAACCAAAATAAAAGGATTCTCAATATTACTCACATCAACCAAGAGCTATGTGGAGAATAGTATCAAGAAAAAAATGGCATTGATTACAGAATCTTGAGAAATTTCAAAGAGAATGCTTTCTTTTGGCTCGAGGGCGCATGCCTTCCATGAGTATCTATAGGCTGACCTAAAAAATGAAGAAGGTTTTTACCTTGATGTTGTGGTACCCTTTGGTATTAAAGTTTCCAACATGTCAGAGCTAAAGAGAAGAGAGGAGGACCTTCCCTCTCCAAGTCGGATCAAGCAATTGAATGCCTGCTGGAAAGAGAAACTAAAGAACTTGAACAACATCGTTCAGGTGGGCATCCAAGACATAACAAGGAGAGAAGAGCTATTCAAAAGGCTCACGGAGTTGGACCTAGCCAGAAGCACTAACGAAGTCCAAGATCCCAATTTGATCCTCAACTTGTTGTTCCTAACAAAACAATAGTTTGATGAGCAAGTTGAGATTTTTAAAGGATTTTTAGTTGGAAAATTCTATGGCATAACTGAATATGATGAGAACAACATAGATATCTGGCTAGTGGATTACTCCGTAAAAAATCAGGATATTGAAGAAGTATTACATGGAATTTCCATTGATCTTCGAGACTTAGAGGGCGAGCTGTTCAATATTAAAATCCGACATGAAATCAATGTGGCACCAATGAAAAGTTACATCGAAGAATGGTTCAAGAAGGATATCAATAAACTAACAAATCAAGGGAAAGAAACAATTGAGATGGTTCATGTAACCGTTGATGAAAACAATAAAAGGACATCACTAAGCAAATGAACACACGAGCGACCATCATAGTAAGTTTACGTTGATCACATCCTTCTTTTATTTATCAAGTCCTTCATCCGGTTATTCCACCTCTTTCACTAGAAAGGTTTAATCGAAGACTGATAACTCCTTTTTTCTTCTTACCAGGTCTTGTTGATCCTTATACCGCCCACCGCCTTCCTTCTAAAAGCTTATTTCTTGTATTTACTTTCTTTATGGTCTGCAGGAGCCCCAATCCCAGTCTTTAAGACAAAGGCATTTACAATTTCAAAGATTATGTAACAGACTATATATTTTTTTGGAAATTTCAAGAGAACTATTTTGGGAACAATTTCGACTGTGCTTTGTAACCCTATTTTCAGAATATAAAGTATTTGAGCTGATCTATGATTATCTTTATTTGAGTTTCCCATGTGTCCACTCTGTTAAAGTTCTCTTATGCATGCAAATCATCTTCTTTTTATTTTATGTGATCATAAATATTTATCCCAAACTATGATGAATGTGAGGAAATTTTTCTTGTTTTCTATATATGTGTGAAATGTGTAATTCCTGGTCCTTTCTCAGAAAATTTCTTCAAAAAATAAAAATCCTTTTATTTTATTGTAATATTTATGTTTCTTTGAATTACTACAACGAACGTCTGTCAAGTTCCACATTTTAAATATTAAAAAAAATCTCAAGAAAATCTAAAGAGGAGTACCACCTCTATAAAAATGCAGTGGGATTTACATCCTCGTGAGGTTGTCGTTTCAGTCCTAATGGATTCAAGCATCAACATTTTTGGTGACCATACTAGGGAATGAACTGAAATTCGGAACCTAGCCCATCATTTTTTAAAACAATATATGACTTTTCCCCAGGGTAATCAACCCCGTTTGGAAATTGGATTCAATAATCAATGAAGAATTTTACATCAATTGTACAATATGGTAATAACAAAAGCCGAGACCCGAGAAGAGTTAGAAAGATCTTGGCAGATCTTAGTCCAAGAAGAAGAAAGATAAATCCTTCGAAGACAGAGGAGAGAGGAATGATAAGACCGAACAAATCAAAGTCTAGCTAGAGCAACAAAGAACAAGGTCAGGACTAAAGCTGGAAGAATACAAGGGACCCATTACCAGAAGTAAAAGCAAGCAACTCTTTATTCTTACAAGTGAATCACATAGCCCTGAAATCTCCCCAGACATAGTAGAAAGAAAGGAACAACCCCGAGACATGCATCATGAGGAGAGGTAAGGAGGTGGAAGAGATGCTGCAAGAAATCAAGGAAACCCAGTATTTGAAAATCGAAGGAGGGTAAGAGATTCCCCTCTAAATCCTATAGGTGAGAAACATGATCTCCCTTTTCTCCTTAAGGGCACCTTAAAGGAATTTTTTGGAGACAGAGCAATTGATGCAAAGAGGCATCTGCACTTATTTCTTGATGTTTGTGATTTTCACCGTGTTAAGTATGACGATGTCATGGTCAAGTTTTTTCAGCAAAACTTATCAGGAAGAGCGTATGAATGGTATACAACGTTTCCCAGTAGATCCATTCAATCATTTAATGACCTCAAAGCTATGTTCCTAACTATGGTTTCCCTTCCCATTGCTTACCATACCCTTCTCATCGATTTCACCAAGATTGGTTTGAGGAAGAATGAAAGGATATGAGTTTTTAATCTTAGGTTCAATAAAACCTTGAGTAGGATTCCAAAAGATAAAATACCAAATGACCCAGTCATTCTCGGTTGTTACAAGAATGCAATTCCCCTGAATGTAAAATATGTTATCAGGACATCCCATATGGATATTTTAGAGGAGGCGATGATTAAATCCACTGAGATGGAAAAAATTATGATTGAAATGGGTGCCGACTTCGACATTATACTGTGAAAATTACAAAGGCAGCTGGGAGGATTAAATATTGATAATCAAGGAGCTTCCAGTTCAATAAAGAACTAAGAATTCAAGCCTCGACCGACTCAAAACCAAACGATGGGACGAGTATTTTTCAAGGGAACCATACCTGATGTAAAGGTTGACCCCGTGGCATCATAGAAAACTAAACAAAGAATTGAAATTACATAGATGAATAGAACCATCAAATAAATGCAGAACAAGAAAAACAGACTAAGAAGGGGAGATAATTACATTCCAAATTCAAGAATTCCAATCCCATAGAAAAGGAGGAACCCTCCCCAAGAAAAAAAAAGTGAGGTTTGAAAACACGGATAATCCTCAAAGTCCAGACTCCAAATGTAGTTGTTCTAGATGATTTCTATGACAAGAAATTAATCGAGCAAGAGAATTATTACTCACCTGATGAGAGCTCTGAAACTATGCAGATGGATGGATGTGAGACATCCATGTATATATTTGAATAGGGCGACAACAATCCCAACTCATAAAAAAACATTGCCCAGACAAGAGGATTTGTAAATAGACCAAAAAATAAAGGCGATTTTGATATAGAGAACCAAAAAGAAAAAGAAAAGGAAAAATCAAATGAGAAAAGAGAAAATGAGAAAGTGACGGATGGCGTTGGAAGTAAAAGGCAACACATGACGTCAAACTCCACTCAAATGACATATAATGTTGTAGATTATTTGAGTAAATTAAGGATAACCCTGCCCTTTACGGAAGTGGTGAAGATTCCCCAACAAAGAGAGAACATTTTGAAGTTGTTGGATGATCCATCTGAAAGAGAAGAAGTTGTTGTTACCAGTGCAAAACAAATCCCTAGCCAGTCAACTTCCAAGATGAGAGGTAAAATTCCTCCCTTTTACATTTCTATTGAAAATCATGATGTTGCACTGCATAATTGTCTAGTTGACTCTGGCGCGACGAACAATATCATGCCACTAGCGGTCATGGAGACATTGGGCATGAGTTGCACCAAGTATTATGAAACCAGTGAAAGTATATATGCAATTGATTCTAGAAAAGTGCCATCTTATGGAGAAATCAATGACTTTTATGCTTGGATTACAATATCCCCCCATATCATTATAGTTTTCAATATTATTGTGGTAGACCTTCCTCCGGCATATGGAGTTGTGTTGGGAAGAGATTGGACATCAATGATCGAAGGATATATAATGAACGATGGAAGTTGTATGATGCTACCAGGAAAAGAAGGGGTGATTATTAACGTGCCTCATGAACCTAGAAAAACCATCTCCTTCAAAAATAAGGACAATGAATTGATGGAGGATTATATAGATGCTGGGATTGGAAACTATGTTATCCTAGACATAGAGCATAACGAAAGTCTGGAGCAATTGCAAGACACAAAGAATCAAGAATATCTGTTTGAAGGGTATTGGAGGATGTCATTTGATGGAGCCTATTCAAGATCTAGAAATGGAGTTGGAATCATTCTTATGAGTCCAAGTAATATTATGCATCCACACACTATTAGACTAGATTGTTCATGCACTAATAATGAGGCATAATACGACGCTTTGATTCAGGGGATGATCCTTGCACAGGAAATGAAAATAGAACATCTAATTGTAACTGGCGACTCAGAGTTGGTCATCAATCAGGTTACCCAGAGGTATAAAATAAAAAAATGAAAGACTTAAGTTGTATTTCAAAAGAGTTAACGAATTGATGGAATCTTTTAGTTCCTTCAACATTTCTTTTATTCCAAGGGACAAGAATCACAAGGCGGATTCACTAGCCTTGGAGGCCTCATTGTCAAACCTAGACAATATCCAAATCAAAATGTCTTTCCAAGTAGAAAGAGATTTTCGATCGTCAGTGCTCGATAACATTGAGTACTTGCAAGTGTTTGAGAATGATGAACAACTATTTTTTTTGTTTGTTAAATGATAACGATGATGAAGAAGATCAATCGTTTGATATCCCCAAATATTGTATACAATCTGAATCTCTTTTTACGAAAGAAGATCATGCTAAGAATCTCCTTGAAGAAGCTTCAGTTCGAAAAGTGCAAGAAACGAGAAAAGTCAATATTGGAACTAACAGTTCCCCGAAATATGTCAACTTGGGAGTTGATTGCACCACTAAGGAAGTTGATCAATATGTTTCCTTGTTCAAAGAATAAATCGACGTGTTCGCTTGGAGATATGATGATTTAAAAGCTTAGGATAAGACTATATTCCAACATATCATTCCTTTGAGGGAAGGAGCAAAGCCAGTGAAGTAAAAAATAAGGATGATGAATCGCAAGCTGAAACCTCTGGTAAATATTGAATTGGAGAAATTGAAGAAGGCATGAATAATTTATCCTATTAGACACTTAGATTGTCTTTCAAATCCTGTGATTGTAAGAAAAAAAACAGGGAAAATCCGGATGTGTGTCGACTTCAAAGACCTTAACAAAGCAAGCATAAATGATAACTTTCCTTTGCATAATATGGAGTTCCTTCTCCAACAAGTTGCTGGATCAGATTGCATGGCCATGTTAGATGGTTTTTCTGGATATAACCAGGTCTTGGTGGTTGAGGAAGATAGGGAAAAGACAACATTTATCACACCTTGGGAGACATGCATATGCTAGAATGCCCTTTGGTTTGAATAACACTAGAGCCACATTCCAAAGGGCCATGGATCATGCATTCAACAGGTTGATAGGAAATTTTATGGCAGAATATCAAGATGACTTGACAGTGCATTCAAAGAAAATGGATGATCATATCCATCATTTGAGAAAGGTTTTTGAAATATGTAGATTATATGGTGTCTCTCTGAATCCAAAGAAATGCTTGTTTGTTGTGACTCAAGGAAAATTGTTGGGCCATATTGTATGAAAGGAAGGGATTTATATAGATCTGGAAAGAATTAAAGCAATAAAAAAGCTCAACCCCCCAACATCCAAGAAGGGATTCCAATCATTCTTCAACAAGATCAATTTTGTGTGAAGATTTGTTCCTGACTATGCAAGTATCGTGAAGCCGATCAATTTGTTGCTGAAAAAGGAGCAGATGCTCAAATGGAAAACAGATACTCAAGAGGCATTCAATAATATCAAAGGAGAAATCACCACTTCTCATGTCCTCATTAGTATGGAATTTCAAAGATATTTCATCATCTATTCATTTGCTACAGAGACAATTGTTGCATCCGTTCTTACTCAGAAGAATATCAAAGGAGAAGAACTCCCAATAAGTTTCATGAGAAAAACCCTACATGCCTATGAGTTGAGGTATTCAAAACTGGAGAAGCATGCCTTGGCTCTTGTAAAATCAGTAGCACACTTTCACACGTACATATTGAACTCCTGTGTTATTTCTTATGTTCCCTCATCACCAGTGAAGATGCTTTTGAATCAACAATTGAAAGAAGGAAAATGGGCTAACTGATTGGAAAAGATACAAGAATATGACATCGAGATTAAAACTTTAAAGGCTATCAAAGGAAAAGGTTTATGTAATCTCATCACGAATGGGGATTCATTCGATGGAATGATTTCAATTTCAGTCAGGGAACCATTAGTTGATTCTGGATGGTACAGAGATATCATATTCTACTTAAGGTCCGGGAAATTTCTTGTCACCATGAACCCCAAGGAGCGAATAACATTGAAGATGAAGGTGAATCAATATGTGTTGATTGCTGACATACTGTTTAGGAGAAATTCTGATGGTATCCCACTGAGATGTGTTGATGAAAATAAATCCCAAGAACTAATAAGAGAATTCCTTGAGGGAATTGCGGTGGACACTTTGCACCTACTACAACCTCCCACAAGATAATAAGAGAAAGATTCTATTGGTCATCAATTTTTAGAGACTCGTATGCCACAATAAGGAATTGTTTTCCATGCCAACAATTTTCAGAAAAAATGAAGAAATCTGCGATGCCTTTGCAGCCCATAATTGTAGAACAACCGTTCTCCCAATGGGGACTTGATGTTGCCAGGCCAATTAATCCAAAGTCTAGCAAGGGGAATATATACATTCTCACGGCTACATATTACTTCACGAAATGGTTAGAAGCAGTGGAATTAAAGAAGGTTTATGCTGAAGAGATAATTAAATTCCTCAAAGACAATATTTTGTCGAGATTTAGTGTCCCAGATAAATTTATCATAGAAAATGGTTTGATTTTCATCAGGTCGAAGTTTACGGATTTTTATGGAGAATATGGAATCATCATGGGTCAATCATAGAATTATTATACACAAGGTAATGGCCTTGCTAAATCCATAAACAAATCACTTGTTAAGATACTGAAGAAAACCATTGACAAGAATCAAAGGAATTGGCATCTAAAGTTGACAGATGCATTATGGGCAAGTAGAACGACTTCGAAGGATAGCACTGGGATGTCTCTATATCTATTGGTTTATGGGAAATAAGCGAAAATGTCGATTAGTCTCGAGCTCAATGCGTTTATTTCATTGGTTAATACCGAAGATACAGAATACAGTTCACCCATCCAGAGGAGAATTAATCAGTTGCTGAAGTTGGAAGAAGAACGAAGCAAAGCCCTGAATCAAACTTCTCAGAGGCAACAGAGCGTCAAAACATATTTTGATCAGAGAAAAAATGTAAATAATTTCTAGAAGGGAGAGTTGGTGCTACTTTGGAACAAAGCCAAGGAGAAACCGTCCATGCATACAAATTTTTAAGTACTCTGGATCAGACCATACATCGTTGAGAAGATCTTGGGTTTTAACTCCTATATGCTCGAAGACATGAAGGGTAAAAGATTAATGTTGCCTGTCAACGGGAAAAATTTGAAAGGTTTCTTCTCCTAAGACTTTCTCATTCTCATTGTACATAATTTCATTTTTTCATTTTGTATATTCTTACTTTGACTCCTTATCCCAATGGGCAGAAGCACCTGGTCATGAAAGGATCTAGATTCTTGACAACCCACTGGGGGTTATCATCCCACAATTGGAGCCAGTTGTTGAGATCAATTTCATCTTCCGAAATTTCCCTCCCCTTCTCTATTTTCCCAACTTCTTTTGTCCATTTCTTTTCCCTCTTCTATACTTTCCCAAATTCCCCTTTTCCTTTTTTTCCCTTCTATTCTTCATTTCTAATTCTTATACTTAGTCATTTTTCCAAAACAGTGGGTTCGCGGGTTGGAGGAATCGTGGATCCTCATCTCCATCCACACTCTCACATCACGAGTCCAACCAACCGCCACATTATTCTATACTTAGTCATTTATGCAGTCGC
>ML784750.1:78585-104939 GCA_009831015.1 Picea engelmannii | reverse complement strand
AGAGAACCTCATTGTGTTGCTTAAGCTTGGGATCAACAATGATTATTTGGTTCAACGAGGAGTATACTTCTATAACACTCAGTTCAACCAAGGTAGAGTATATGGTTTATTTGATTAGGAGTTGGAGCCTACGGTGATATAATGTGATAATCAGAGTTGTATCAAACTCTTGAAGAATCTAATATTCCATGACATGTCCAAGCATATAGAGATATGATACCACTTCATTTGAGAAAGAATCCATAAGGGAGCAATGAAGCTTCAATATATTTCCACAGATGAGTAGGTTGCAGATATTCTGACCAAACCCTTGGAGAAAGGGATGTTTGTATTCTTCATAGACATACTTGGAGTGGTGTAAAATACCTTCCTTGCTAAGAGGGAGTGTTGATGCTAGTGGTAGCATCGAATAAGTATTTATGCACATGTCTATTTGTTTAGGCGTGCGGAAATCGTCCAAATCCTTCTACTATTTAATTTACTTTAATTAAAGGAATTATTAAAGAAATTGTTTTATTAATTAATTATGTAATTAGTTAATTGAGTTATTTAAGGGAAGTGCTAAAAATAATTAACATGTTTCTAAATCTCAAGTGGGTGTGAGAGGTAATCTCAACCGTCAATCGATTTGGAGATTAAAAATAGATTATAACTCATGATTATAAAAGAAAGGCTAGGGTGAAGGAGGAAGACACTTGATATTCTTGAGATTAGAGAAGGACCTTTTCTTTTGAGAGTATTGGATCATGAAGGGTTGTGATTCAAAAACTTGGATAGGTGGAGAAGGACTTCCATCTAGAGATTGGGTCAAGGAGAAGAGAGAATAGAGGCAACGCAGGTGGGTTTCAGTCATAGGAAGTCATAGGAGAGTGTCGCATCATACATAGCTTGTCGTACAAACTTTTTGTACATGTACGTGGGTCGCAACGGAGATAGTCGTGTATATACACAAGTTTGCTAAAGGACAATTGCGTACACCTCGAAAAACATGTAGTTTTGGGTCGTAGAGTAGATCCAACTTTGTTAGGTTTGTTTGCAATTGTATTTCTCTCAGTAGGCCACTATCCCTATTACGAGAGCCCTGATTTTAGCATAATAAAATCATTCTCAACACTGGTTTTTTCTCTGGGGTTTTTTCCAGGGGTATCTACCCAAAAATATTGGTCTTTATGTGTGCTTGACTTGGTTTCCTTGTTTATGCTTCCGCTACATGTTTAGTTGATTACTCAATTGTGCTTTAATTCAATAAGTAATTTATTTGGAATTAATTGTTGGGTGTTAGGTAGGAGAAATTTCAACATGACCTTCTTCACTGCAATATCTTAAATTAAAGGTTTGATGGTCTTTGAAATTAACTTCCTTTCTCATATGATTGATATGAAAAGATGAGAAAGCTAGAATGTGTAGGTAAAATAAACGTTGAAGAAGACATATTGAGATTGATCACTACATTATCTATCTATTATTTATTATATGAATCCTATTACTTTCTTACTATTCACCTTCTCCATCGTTGAACATTGCTACTTTATTACTATTCACCTTAATCCTCATGTAACTTTTGAAATGGTCTTCTTGATAGTATTATCTATATTATAAATGATACTTAATAAATTCCAAATGATCAAATTCATCTACAACATATACATATACATAATAATGATCATATAAAGTTTTGATGTGATAATTCGCAATTGGAACCATCTTAAATCCATCTTAACCGTAAATCTATCAAACACCAAGAGAGATCAAAATCCCTTGAGATGCAAACCTTTCCTTAAATTTTCCACTCTAAAAAAAGTTTTCACCTCAAAATATTTCATCCTTCTTAATACTTAATACATACAAAATTAAAATAACTCTAAACTAACAATAAATACAATTCTACTTTTAAATTATGATATGTTGATATTTTTTCATATATATATATAATTTACTACCACCTTAATAAAAAAAAACGTTGAACCTAAATTTATTATAATATTAAAATTAAAATCGCATAACATTTTTATATGAAAACTTTAATTCGTTATACGCACTTCGTAATAATTGCTTTTGATATGGTCTTTTAATATAGAAAAAAAAATTAGCCTATATAAGAAGAATTTAATTTATCATCTCCACCGAAAATGGAGGTCATTTGAGGTGGACACTTCCATTGATTTATTTTGTTCATGTACCTTTAATATTCGATTAGTGACATTTACATAAGAAATCAACAATTTAAATAAGTAAATTCTACAAGATACAAATTACCACTTATAATGAGTAAATATAAATGAAATAATCATTTGTATAATGGCCCATTTGTTAATAAAGATTATGTAAAATTTCAAAATTTTGTAAATTATTGGAGTGGAATATGGTTTAATAAGATTAGTGGTAGTGATCATCATTTTTAGTTGGAACTCAGAGCTGCATAAATATAGTTTTCTCGATATAGACTTGTAACTATATATATTTTTAGACATGGGTTCACATATATATAGATTTTTGGATAGAATTGGAATTTTGAACAAGATGATCAAAATATCCATTAGGTACTATCTCAAGTAAATATGGTTTTGTATGTAATTTTTATGTTTAATTTAAGTTTTTTTAACTATATTTAAATTGTTGTTTGTTGAATTATGGATAATTTGAAAAATGAGTTTAACAAGATACAATTTAAAAAAAATTCTTAGATAGTCTTTTTCCTCTATGAAATTTTATACAAAGCCAAAATGTGAAATTCAATATAATTTTTTCCCAAATAAATATCCTTCGAGGGTTTCTAATCAATATTTTGAATGATGATGGTTGATTAGGTCCTTTTCCTCCATGAAATTTCATACAAAGCCAAAATGTGAAATTCAATATAATTTTTTCCCAAATAAATATCCTCGGAGGGTTTCTGATCAATATTGAATGACGATTGTTGATTAGTTTTATGAATTTAAAGAATTTACATAAAAAAAATGAATTTAAAGAATTTACATAAAAAAATTATGTATATAATGATTTCGACCGTTGTTCATTGGAATTCCTACATGACCCCCCACACACAAATATTGTAATTTTACATATGGCAGTCACCAATTCATCTATAACTTTGAGCTCTTCATAATAATAAAAAAATGCATATTGAAATAATCATTCAAAATCATTATCATGGTTTTTAAATGATGAATTTTTAAAATAAAATATTGACGATTTTTAAGGTCCAAAGTATTGGAATAAAAAAATCTTAAACACATTTTCAATATAAATACAAATAAAAGAAAAACAATATACAACTTAAAAGAAAAAAAAGAAAAAACTATTAAAACTTAAATTGTATATAATAATAATAATAATATCAAGCCAAACACCAAATTGGTGTATGAGGCCCCCTTGTTTGTGGGACAAGGGGACCCCTCTGTGCAATGATTTGAGTGCTAAAGTCTACAGAGCTATACATATCGTACCCCCCTCTGGATTTGAACCTACGACCTCCAAGGATTTTTTTTTTATATATAACTAAATAAAAAACAAAAAACAGTCTGAAATTACTTTGTTTTCATTCATATCTAAAAAAATATAAAACTATAATAAATATTAATGATTATAAATAAATTATTTAAATTTAATAAGCATTCAAAAACATATATCAAAGGCTAAGATTTTTTTTAGGTTCAACTTCTCTACATATATCATACACTGAATTCCAATCTTCTTCATAGAATTCAAACCTATTGGAATTCATCAAAGAATTCAAACCTAGAGACACTCTCATCAATGCTTCTAATGTATCCAATCCTAAAGAAAACCTTTTGATGTCCCTTCTTAGGTTTGACTTCTATCCATATCTAATACACTAAATTCCAATCTTCATCAAGGAATTCAAACCCATTCAGAGACACTCTCATCGATGCATCTAATGTATCTGATCCTAAAGATGACCTTTTGATGTTTTTATTTTTTATTTTAACAAGAAATGAACTTAGTATATATTAAGGGGTGATGTGCCAAAGTAGACAACACGCAAAATTATTACAAAATGAGGCTTCCAGCCTAACAAAATTTATAAAACGAACACAACGAAGAATATAAGTCTTCCTAGACTGTTGTTATGCTTATCAGAGTTGATTACATCTTTATAAAAACTCCCTAAACACCATAAAACTTATAAGAACACACATTAATTAGAGACATAATCCTGAACTTCTGGAGCTCTAGGAGGGAGCAGGTATCCTTCCTCTATTTCCATAGGAGCAATACATCTGTTTCTAATGCTTGCACCACTATCAACTCCATCTTCTCGAGGAGGCATTCCACCTTGAACAAAAGAAGCAAAGACCATGGGCTGGGGGTTGATTTCAACCTTTATTTGTTGAATTTCAGCTTCCATGCCATCCATTATCATGTTAAGGACAATCATAGTCATCTTTGTTTCTTGATTTTTGGCAATAAACAAGTTGGCTAAATCCTACTCAAAATCCCCAAATTTGCTAGAAAGATGGTACAAAGCCGAGCTATTTACCTAGGAGATTTCTTCATGATGCATGAGAACATGTTTGTAATCACTCCAAGATGGCTCCATAATTAGGGACTGCAACAAAACATACTGAAATAGCCAATTCTTCGTAATACTTATGTCACGATCCCAATAAATTGCTTAAGAACAACTACAACAAAGAGAATTTAGGATATAATGACCATGAAACTTACCATACCTAGGGGTCAAAATATAGAAATTCACAGAGGTCAAGGAGTCGACTACTTTAACAAACTATAAGACACTAAAGGCTTGCCTCGATGCCAGTTGGACAGACTGAACAAAGACACAAAACCTAGCAAACGAGATTTTCTCATCAATAAGCTCGATCTTCCTTTGAGGTAAACCTCCCACTGCAACTAGATCATCAGTGTCACAAACCCTTCCCATAGGCGGAATGACCATCATTGAATCCATCAAACCCTCTAAAAAATTGAATGCCACACATTCGAAAGAAATCTCACGTAGGGGAATTTAATCCCAAAGTGTATGAGGGGGTAAGCGTGTCGTCGAAGAGCAGCCACCTGCCAACTCATGGGCATGCAAAACGAAAGGGGAGGATGCATTAAGGAAGAACATGGACCCCCCTAACCCCATTCACCACCATTTCACCCTTAGCCATCCTAGCTCCTTCCTTGGCCCTTTGGTCAGCTAGGGAGTTCAAGTTCCTTTTAACATGGAATATTTTGAACTCATTTAAGCTTGTGCTCAGAGTGATAATACGGGATATTATATCGTTGAATAGATTTCTTCCAGATTGAGTTCTTTTGATGACCGCTCAGACCGCCATCATTGAGTCTCCAAATACTACAAGTTTGGTGATATTCCAATCCTTTGCAATACTCAAACCCTAGAGTAGAGCATAGGCTTAAACAATATTGTTTGAAGCTGCCCCTAATACCCATGAATAGTGAGTGACAATATTTCCTCTGGAATCAAGATGACTCCCCCTCACACCTGGCACCCTAGGGACCTTTTGATGTTCTTAATAACATTTAACTTTGAAATTCCTCTTTCATAATCTGTCGTGCTTGCAAGAATAGTAAGTACAACTTGCCATACTTTGATTATATTCGGATAATTGGTATGCCAAAGTTTTGTATTACAAAAAATCCTCCATGCTTCTTTCATTGAGCAATTCTCGCTAGAACTATGTAACTAATCATCAAATGAATATAACACCCTTTTAGAGGGTTCAATATCAAATAAAGGTTCACACTAATCTTCATTTGTAATGGTATGTTGTCAATGTTTAAGAAGTTTTTCAAGCCAATGTGATGCATCTCTATCTTGAGTTTGGCATTCATCTACATAATGTAAAGGGATAAAGAGTTTCACTACATCAAAAAGGGGAAGATCTTGAAATCTTTCATTTTACACTTGATAATAGATTGGATATAGTCCTATATAAGTTGTCGACGACTCTTTCGTTCCATTAATAAGAGGTTTCATTTTTTGTTTTCTTACATCAATAGAATCAAACTTTAAATCTAGTACTGGTATATATAGTAAATCATGTCTATTTATGAGTATATCACCATCTTTAGTTCAATGTATATGTGTCTAGAGTGATATAAGAATTTTGAAAGATACTTTGTGCCTTGTGAAAATGTATCTTCACTCAAAAACTATCTACTTAAAGCACATATAGTCATATCAATAGAGTTCCAATATTTGTAAGACCTATATTCTCTTCTTGAAATAACTTGTTCAATTTGTTGAGTTCCCCTAATACATCTGCTAGCATATGTAAGCAATATTGAATAGAGTAAATTATTATCTTGTCATACCATGATGTCCCTTGTTTTTCATTCTTCCACATTTTTAAAATTGCAGGTATAAGCCTTACACGCCTTTGAATAACCTCTCCACTAAATAACCATCTAAGTCCATGGATTTGCACAAAGTTAAGAGCATCTATTTGCATTAGTGTAAGTAAGGAATTAAACTCATTACTTCTCTTACAAGATTTTTTTCACCCATGAATGCACATTATTTACAATTTTTTCCACATATAATATCTCTAGTATCCTCTTTGAATCATCTCATGTAGCTAAGGATCCACGATAAGCTACATAATGAATTATAATAATATTTGGTATATCCTTTTTAAAATGAGAAACAAAACCTTTTTCATGCCCCAAACATGGCCGATGCTCCCTCTGTAAAAACAACTATCATTTTTCTATTCAAGAGACCTCTATTATCAATTAGTTGATAGATAATATCATATATTGTTTTTCCTTTTCCATTCGATACATTTTTTAATTTTATAAATTGTGAAATAGGCTTCCCCAGACCCTTTGAGTCTAAATAGGTTACATAAACAACAAGGTGTTGCTCCAAACTATGATCGATGCTTTCATCCAACATTAATGAAAAAAGGACTTTCTAACATATTACTAACTTGTCCCTCTTCAAAATACTTTGGAATGAAATAGAGAAACTCATTTGTGGCCATTTTTTTTGTGTATGAAGAGTATTTTTGAGAGTTGTACATATTAAATGTTTTCAATTTCTCATGAAATTTACAAAGTTGGACATATTTGAGAGTATTGGTGCTCCCCAAGGTGAGACACTTGGGAATATTCGAGACTATTGGTGCAACTCCAAGCATTGAATCAATATAGAAATCTATATCTCTTTTTGGTGGTAAACATGGTATTCCCCAAATACATCCTCAAACTCTTGCAATACTAGAAATTCTTCAAGACTTGGACTTTTGTACTTAGCTGGCTCTTCCACGTGAACTGCATACAATTGACATCCTTTACTGAAGCATCTCTTCAATTGTAAGGATGATATCTCCTCGACAAAAATAGGTCTTGGAATTCATTTCATTGTCCTTTGCTTTCCTTCTTCATAAAAACAAGTAAAAGTCTTGTTATGGCAATCTACCAACCAATCCATTCCGCTAATGACAATATACAATCCAAGTGGTATGATGTTAAGATCTGCCATAGTTTTGATGCCATTCGTATCTACTGGACAACCTTGGACAATCTCACTAATTTTCATTTTAGTTCTAGTAGCTAGTTGAACCAACCACGATTTCTCATGCTTCTCTTCAAATGAAATCATTAAACCAAATTAGGGGCAATATAAATATGACTTGCTCCCGAATCAATTAAAAATGCACTAGGTTGATTTTCAATCTTACCTTCAACTTCAATCATGTTTGATTTATGGTCTGCATATCAATTTTCCAAGGCTGCATGTATCGTTGAGATGTTTCTACCCACATCTTCCACTATAGTTGCCTCCTATATGTTGTGCACATTCCTCATTATGTCTCCCTTATGAGGATAAAATATATACAAGTGCTCTCATTTACATCCCCAATATTTGATTGGCGACATTGCCCTTTTCCCCAAGGATTCTTCCATCTTAGGTCCACTCTGAGTTGGCCGAATTTGCTGATAAGTATCAGGGTTGTTCATGATGAAAGGAGGTTTGAATCCCTTTTTCCCCTAACACAATTTTTCTTTCTTCATCTTTCCAAGACTTAGGAAAGTTTCTTTACCTTTGTTCTAATCATATAGGTATTTGTCCTTCCTAATGGTCTCTTCCAGAGTCTTAGGTTCATCAAATTGGATATTGTCTTTGTAAAATGTTGGCAGTCCACTTAAGAACCATTGTATCTTCACCTTCTCTTCTTTAATAAAGCCCACATATCTCAATAGTTCCAAAAAATTCTCATATTCCTCCATGGTCATATTTCCTAGATTGAGTTCAAAGAACTATTGTATCTTCTTATTGTTGCTACTGGAAATACTTCTGGAACTACTATCCCTCCTTTCCTAGGATCTACCTTCTTCCTCGTGCCTTGAATTCAATCCATTATTTAAATCAACTACAGAGGAAAATAAGGATTCCTTGAAAACCATTAATCTGTATTTTTTGGAAATTCATAGTTGAATAAAAAATCCATCCTCATTGAAATTTTTATATTCCTCCTCACTGAAGACTTACACCTAAAATTTCACTTGACTTTGGCTTAATTTGCTCGTATTATGTCCAAAATAAGATTTTGGCTTTGAACGTTTTTTAACAATATTTTATCTTGTTGACTTAGTATCCTTACTTGGTATCCCCATACCCTTTGAGTTTAAATAGGTTACATAAACAACAAGGTGTTGCTCCAAACTATGATCGTTGCTTTCATCCAACATTAAAGAAAAAATGACTTTCTAACATATTACTAACTTGTCCCTCTTCAAAATACTTTGGAATGAAATAGAGAAATTCATTTGTGGCCATTTCTTTTGTGTATGAAGAGTATTTTTTAGAGTTGGACATATTCAATGTTTTCAATTTCTCATGAAATTTACAAAGTTGGACATATTTGAGAGTATTGGTGCTCCCCAAGGTGAGACACTTGGGAATATTTGAGAGTATCGGTGCAACTCCAAGCATTGAATCGATATAGAAATCTATATCTCTTTTTGGTGGTAAACATGGTATTTCCCAAATACATCCTCAAACTCTTGCAATACTAGAAATTCTTCAAGACTTAGAATTTTGTACTTAGCTAGCTCTTCCACGTGAGTTGCATACAATTGACATCCTTTACTGAAGCATCTCTTCAATTGTAAGGATGATATCTCCTTGATAGAAATAGGCCTTGGAATTCCTTTCATTGTCCTTTGCTTTCCTTCTTCATAAAAAACAAGTAAAAGTCTTGTTATAGCAATCTACCAACCAATCCATTCCGCTAATGAAAATATACAATCCAAGTGGTATGATGTTAATATCTGCCATAGTTTTGACACCATTCATATCTACCAGACAACCTTTGATAATCTCATTAATTTTCCTTTTAGTTCTAGTAGCTAGTTGAACCAACCACGATTTCTCATGCTTCTCTTCAAATGAAATCATTAAACCAAATTAGGGGTAATATAAATATGACTTGCTCCCGAATCAATTAAAAATGCACTAGGTTGATTTTCAATCTTACCTTCAACTTCAATCATGTTTGATTTATGGTCTGCATATCAATTTTCCAAGGCTTCATGTATCATTGGGATGTTTCTACCCACATCTTCCACTATAGTTTCCTCATATATGTTGTGCACATTCCTCATTATGTCTCCCTTATGAGGATAAAATATATACAAGTGCTCTCATTTACATCCCCAATATTTGATTGCCAGCATTGCCCTTTTCCCCAAGGATTATGCCATCTTAGATCCACTATGAGTTGACTGACTTTGTTGATAAGTATCAGGGTTGTTCATGATGAAAGGATGTTTGAATCCCTTTTTCGCCTAATACAATTTTACTTTCTTCATCTTTCCAAGACTTAGGAAAGTTTATTTACCTTTGTTCTGATCATATAGGTATTTGTCCTTCCTAATGGTCTCTTCCAGAGTCTTAGGTTCATCAAATTGGATCTTGTCTTTGTAAAATGTTGGCAGTCCACTTAAGAACCATTGTATCTTCACCTTCTGTTCTTTAATAAAGCCCACATATCTCAATAGTTCCAAAAAATTCTCATATTCCTTCATGGTCATATTTCCTAGATTGAGTTCAAAGAACTATTGTATCTTCTTATTGTTGCTACTGGAAATACTTCTTGAACTACTATCCCTCCTTTCCTAGGATCTACCTTCTTCCTCATGCCTTGAATTTGATCCATTATTTAAATCAACTACAAAGGAAAATAAGGATTCCTTGAAAACCATTAATTTGCATTTTTTGAAAATTCATAGTTGAATAAGAAATTCAGCCTCATGGATTTTTTTTTTATTCCTCGTCACTATAGACTTACACCTAAAATTTCACTTGACTTTGGCTTAATTTGCTCGTATTATGTCCAAAATAAGATTTTGGCTCCAAACTTTTTTTAACAATATTTTATCTTGTTGACTTGGTATCCTTATTGACATGGAATGACACTTGATTGATGATGTCACACTAGTGTCCACCTATCAGCCTCTGATGCATCCATGTCATCTCCCTTGCCTCTAACTTACCATGTTAAGTCTTTGTGGCCCCTCTCTCACCTTTCTCCAACTTACTTATCAACTTTTGTATTATATTTAATTAATTTGCGGGCCACTTATACCTCTCTGTCCTTATCTACCACTTGGCATGATATTATTCATGGATGTGATAGGGGGTCCCACTCCATCCCTACATCCTCCAACTAGTACATTGTCATTGGCCAATGTGACACAGGTTGGGCTTCCATATTTTTCAATTCTCCATTGAYGCACATTTCCTTATGATCTAAATTTAGATCAACGACTGTGATCAATTTCRAAGCCATAAAATGTTGGTGGTTAAAATTATCCTTGGCCTTCGCAAACTGCTTACAGTGTAAGGGACATGAGTTTCCCTGATATATATTGCAGAGGCTTYGTGACCTTRTGAAATACCACCTCCTTAGCCTCTACAAAACACTTTTAGTTGTTTGTAGGCCCAACTATCTCTTCCACCCTGGACTTGACCCTATGGGCTGCCATCTCCACTCGAACTCCACCTTGAAAAATATTTTCAGATGATGTCATGCACGGGTCCCATCTCTGACTGTCCATCCTCGACGCACATGTTCCCACACCCTTGATCTAGATAGATTGTCTAGATTGATTATGAAGGGTAAACATGCAAATATTTAAAATGCACTCTACCCTCTGCAAACCACTAACTGCCCAAGGGACACATGCCACCTTAACATCGATTATGGAGGCATTTTGACATTTTGAAATACCACTTCACTTATCTCCACAAACCATGTTTTTCGACCCTTCCTTCACCATTGTGGACCCTTTCTCATGGCTACCACCTAACTAACTCCATGTTTCACCACATGGCACCTTCATGTCACCCCTATTGGTAAATGACACCAGTACAGGTCCACACCATATTTTCATTACCAATCCAAAATTAGGAAATTTGACCAGTATTGTAACTTTCCCAATTTCCTCCACTGGGACGCCATGAAATATTTTGCTCATGTGAGGGAATTTGATCCCATAGCCTGCTAATTTGATACCCTTTCACCAATTGAACCTTTGGATTTCATCTATTATTGGGGAATTTTTCCAATTTCAGGATTTTTCCCAATTTCTTACGTAGACCAACTTAGTATTTCATCAATTTTCTGCATAACACTTTCATACCAACATATAAACTCTATCTCGCACCACCTAGGCAAATTTGAACCCACAAATTTCTCAATTATAACCATTACATAGTTTTTCCACAAACATTTTATCAAACATATAATCTCCAACTTGTAACATCTTCATATGTAAACTAGTTCCTAGCCCATATAGACCTAGTGTTATAACCAATAGCTCTGATACCATATTGTAACATACCGAGTACCCTCTATCCACCCTTGATGATATGGGGTACTTCTCAAAACCATAAATTTCCTTCACATTCTTTATCGGATACCATATTATAATATACCCAACCAATCTAACTAGGTTGTAATCTACATCTTATAACTTTGATACCATAATTCTTAATTGTCATGTTATGAAATTATTAATGCATGCTAACATGACAATGCATACTCACGCAAACACAAATTAATAAATCATTGAGACAAATACAATCTTATTCATGCAAATATACCATCATTCAATTAATATAATAAACAATATTAAATTCAACTTAACCATGAACAAACCAGAACACTTATTTTTATTTGAATTAAACACCAATTGGTTGCAGATGCAGGACGTTCCACCCAACCATAGGCTCACTATTTCCCATAATCTTTCTACATCATGGCCACCCCCAAACTAAGGCTATAAGTCCACAAGGACAAAATCACATATGGCTTCTCTAATCCTCTCACATAGCCCAATTTCCTAGTTATCACAGTTTGTTAACTTCTTACAACAATCCCAACTCACCAACTCTCTTTCCTCTTTAGCCTACACAACCCAAAGAATGGGATCCCCTTTTCTTCCACGCAGTCCCTTGGGATATCCCACTTCCTTCTTGGGTTCCAACATAGATTGGCCAGTAAATCTCAATGTCGAGAACTCAATGGATTCTCAATTCTAACTACTTTTCCTCATTGACAATAGTTTCCCCTTCATACAACCATAATTTCCATGTAGTTTATGGAAATATTTTCCCTTAATTTTATTACAATCATAGGATAGAAACTTAGATCCCAAAGACAAGGCTCCGCCCCATAGAATGAACAAACAACAACCACCTTCCCATGACCAAAATCATGGCTTTCATTTTTGCATGCTAACAACACACTTGTCTTCCTAAGAATTCCACGTATCTCTCTTGGCAACTAATCCCAAGGTTGATAAGACTTAGGATAATATGAGGTAAGTGATTCAGGCTTAGAATAAAATAATATTATTTCTCTTTTGGCCCCCTTGAGCCCCTTAAGCCCCATTTCTTTCCTCTCTTGTGGAACCATAGCCCCCATTTTCTTTGTCCTTCTTTGTCTGCATCTTTTGATGTATTTTATTAACAATGTACAATATTTACATATTACATCATTTGGCCCTCAACTATTCATTGTATACACATATACATTGCTAATTCGTGGATCAAAACCGGGGTGTTACATTTTGTATGAGAAATTGAAGGAGAGTGAAGAAGAAGTGCATGAGAAGGGAATAGAGTAGGAATATTTATCAACACAATTAGGTAAATTCATCTGAAAGTGCAAGAGAAACTCAAGAAGAGTTTCAAAGGAAATACAAACTTTGACATGACTAACATAGAATGATCACAAATTTTGTGTTGGGGACAGGGTCTAGTTCTATCTATGGAGTGTATGCAACATACAACCAAAAAATTGAATCCGTTGAGATACAAGGTATTTGAAATCATTGAGCATGTCAGTGACAATGCATTTGAACTAAAGATACCTACATCCATGTAGATGTAATCAATGGGAATGTGGAGATTTTGTGGTATATGGATTATCCTTATTTTACGGGTAAGAAGAAGAGAAGTTTCTCCCTAAGAATTCACACTAAATGAACATGAGGAGTTGGATGAGGATATAATGTTGTGGAAGTAGGTTTAAGATGCTTAGAGAGGGCAACATGAACTATGGTAGATTAGACTTAGAGGGAAATCACCAAGGAGAGAAAAATTGCATGAGAGAAGCGAAGTCCTAGAATTGTTTCCTCATCTCTCACTGATAGCTTTTGGGGACCAAAAACCTCCCAGAGGGAAGGTGTGATTTGAAATGGATCATTGTAAAACTAAAATAGCTTGGCAAAGGGAAGGCTCTTTTGACAATGGTTGAATGATAGGGAAAAAAGTCCATGAGGTCACTTGAAACACATAGAGTTCCCTAATTAGTCATATTTGTAGTGTGATTTTATGGAAACGAAATATGTTGAAGTTTAGAAACACCAAAACATTTTGAGTGGACATCGCACACACCATTAGTTGATCCAACTAAAAATTTTGTAGGACAGAAAAGAGTGACCCCTTAAACTAAATATATAGGTTATGAATGAGTTAGTTGTGGGAAAATAATCATAAAATATTAATATAAAGAGGACTTGGTTAATATCATTAATAATAATGAAAAAAGGTCAAATTAATAAACATCTCTTCTTTAAATTATATATATATATATATAGTTGGAGGGGGAAATCAATTAAGTAGGAGATATGGTATGAATTAAAGAAAACTGGACCAAAATCATTAATATTAAAAACAAAAGATCTAATTAATAGGAATGACTTATTTAAAATAAAAATATATTACTAACAGGAGGGATTAAGTCAATTATGATATTTAAGGGGAGAGATATGGTGCAAATTAAAGTAAATATACTCTATTATCAAGAAAGGGAGTTTCATTTGATATATATATATATATATATAATTCAGTGGGTTAGTTTAAGTGGTTGAATGTTGTGAATTACAAGCATGAGGTTGTGGGATTCGGATAGCTACCTTTGTGAATAATGTGGACCTCACTTGATGTCCCTGTTAGGTTGTGATTTCTTGGGATGTGCATTTCATCGGAAAAAAATAATGAAATAGTAATTAAATCATTTAATGGGCATAAAAGAAAATAGTCAAATTCAATAAATGGAGTAAATTAAATAAGAATGATAATAAATTATTATTAATATAAAATAAAACAAATTATATAATAATAATAATAATAATACTACTAAATTATTATTATATAGGGGTATATCTAATGAATGATATAACAAATTTATATGTTAAATAAAATAAATATATTATTTTACATAACTAAACTTAATGCAATGCCTATTGATTCAATAGAGCCTTCCACTCAACCCTTCATTCGAAATTCAGAACTCCCTTTCTAATTCTCCTCCTTGAGCCTTACTATTGTTTCCTTACATCCATGCTTACATCCATGGAAACATTGAGCATATTTCCAACATCTTAGCCAAAAAGAATATCAAATCTCTTTTCAAGTCTCACAAAACCCTAAATCAATTATTTAAAAGCATTGAAGATAAGTTTGACCTTCTTCTTTCTCAATGTTTTTACCAAAGCATGTGTTCTTGTGGTACATCTTACATTGATCAAATTGATAGATTTGTTCAAACCCATATCTTTGATGAAATAGTCTTTGGGACTTTTAACTGGTTGACTAACCAGGTGAAGAATATCACTAAGGTGATCTTGAATAACTTCCATTACTTGAGGATACTTTTTGGTCAGTTTCTAAACCCCGGGTTGCAATATTTGAGGGTTAGCCTAAACCATTACATGTAGAGACTGGAACTGTGGATTACTCCGTAAAAAGTCAATAACCTCAATAAGAAGTTCAACATTAGTCAAAACCCAAGGTCCACTTTGCATCTTGGGTAGACCTTGTGGGAAAACATCTAACTGGGCTACATTATGCACAACCTGAGCGGTGGTTGATGCTCTAGCTCCAGTAGGAAAATTGGGGAGACCTTGTGGAAAAAAATATAAAGGAATTGTGTTAGGTCTAGCTCAAGTTGTCGTCTTTGCAGTTACCGATTGAGTTGATGTTGCTTGATTATATGCATTTGCATTTGCCTTCGTTGTTCTAGTGACAACAATGGGTGTAGTGGTAGCAGGAGGGAAGATGGGAGCTGAGCTCTAGAAGCCAGTGGTGTCTGATGTGTTAATGAGGTTCCAACTGTTGATGCCTTAGTCTTCAATAGAATAACCACGAGGGAAACATTCTCAGTAACTTTGCTTTCTTCAATAGCGGTTTCATCCTTGAGCACCTTCCCTTGATAAATCAATAATTGTTGTTCACTTGGATAAGTTTGTTCTCCTTGAACTCACTCTATTTGTTTTTTGACAATTACAACCTTATTAATGGGTTGCACCTCGATATAAAAGTGGTTTCCTTTCAAAGTTTTGACCGAAACCTTCATTTTCGCATCAGATTCCAGATTCTAGAGACTGCCAAATGCCAAATCCCTCCCCACAAAACACAACACACTAGTTCAATGCAAACAAAAAATATTGGCATACTAAGCAGAGAGGGCCTGGAGATAGCAATCGAATATTGAAATGAATAATCATATCTTTGAATTGCAAAACGCTTCTATAAATATATGGTGAGAAGTGTTGTTTTGATAAAAGGTGACTTTTCATAATTACAATGCTGGAATAATCAGACTTATTTAGTCATCGTCGTTCCCTTTGTTAAGAAAACCTTACAATTAAATAAGAACAGTAATAAACTAAAACTATAGACTTAAAAATACACTAGCTACGATGGGTTATTAAAGGTAGAATATTGGAAACATTGCTCATACATTGTGGTGTATGTGTAGATGGTATAGGAAGTGGAACATTGACAAAAGATATTGTCTAAACATTCTCGTAACCCTTGAGGTTAGTGCATGTAAGAATGGAGACATGATCTTCAAGAAACCAACTATCTCTATTGTGGCAATTGGCCCTATGGGAAGAAGAATCGTGTGAGATTGACATTCTTTCCTTTCGTAACTATGCAATGCATGGAGTCATGATCTGGAGGGCTAAAAAAGATGCACATTTTTTCATCTACATTGTTGAAAGGGCAAGTTGATGCATGCCCCTATGTTTTGCATCAAAATCACGCATCACCAATGGCAACCTCAATTTTTGCCTATGTTTTGGCTATTGTTCAAATATCTTCTTTGTGAGGTTTGCCCAATCATAAGGAGAGGTGTTGTAGCCCAATCCAAGATGTCCAAGAGGTTGTGGTTGTGGCATCATGTTGAACTAGGGTAGTTGTATACATTACATAGGATACATTATGTTTGGAGCAAGTTGTGTAGGTATGAACTAAACATGATTCAATGGTACACACAATGAGTAAAGCAAGCTAAATAGATCCAATGTTGGTTTTGTCGACACCAATCAAGCATTCTTGTGCAACAACTAAATCACAACATCTATATTAATTCTTTGTGCATTATGGAAGAAGCAAAATTTCTCCAATGTCTTTGATCAATGGAACTTGTGATCAACTCAACACGGGACAATGAAGGGGAGTTCACATTCTACAACGAGAATTATTTAGGTAAATGGTTTTGCTAACAACAATAACAAATAAATTCTTAATAATTTTGAACAACAAGGTTGGCAAGATGTCTCTATAAGCCCTAGATTTGTTGTTCAAGCCCTGAGGTTTGTTGTCGATCACTCCATCATAACAATGTGATATCTTCTATACATCTTATTGATATGTAGTTGGCTTCATATCTTAAATAGTGAAGCAAAACATTGAGGGAATAAATATAGTAGCCATTGAATGCATTGATCCTCCAAAATATCTATTCTGCTTGCTTTGAACCCTTTTTGAACACTTCTCTTCCTTGTTATCAAAGTCATTCAAAGACACCAAGTTTCCAACAGAGGTTGGTGAGTGTGGTAATCATTGTAGATGGTTGTACTATTGTACTCCATTTCTTTGAGAACGTATTCTTCACTTCTTGGAATTTGGTAGAAGTAGGTTTGATTCTTTCCAACCAGTGAAAAGTGGTTTTCGTAGGGTGCTCTTTTAAGTATGTGATCGTGAACTCTTCTAGACACTCGTTGGCAATATAAGATCTAGGTCAATTTCAATCATAGCCATGTGATCATATCCATCAATAATACCATCATAGAGGGGACCTTAAGCTAGCTGGATGTTACTCATGCCAATGGTATGTTGTGTCATGATTGGATGGGTGTTGAACCCAAGCTAGTTATAGGTGACTAGGCGAAGGTCTGCGGAGGGGGAGAAGAGAGAGGAATCTCTAGACCAACAAAAGTACCATCTTGAGGGGTGTAATGTATCGATCCTTCCGTCAACTTCTCAAGAACACCCAATTCCTCTTCTACAAATGTTACACCCATAAGATCGAAGTTAATAGCATGTAGGTGGAAGAGCAATCATGACATTGATCACCTTCACAAGACATTGTGTTCAAGATCTAGAAAAGGTCATTAGGGTCACAAAAGGCATTGTGGGGTGTGGCGCTCTATCCTTGATTCAGGAGCAAAAATGAAATTAGAGATTTTAAAAATCAATGATTATTAACTGAGCATCAGAAGATGACATAAAGACCCAAACACTACAATGCACAACATGCTTTTGGAAATGAAACTAGTGTTAGGTGCTAATATTATTGGAAAATAGTAAGACTAATTGGGTCCATAGGTCAACACCCAAGTCTAGGGAATCCTATCATAGCATCTAATTCTTTACAATATCTTTATACATGTAGGTGTGTGCAAGTGCAATACAGTGAAAAAACTAGCATGTTTAGCATGATATGGTCAAATACAATACACAGACCAAAGGCATAAGGAGCATTCAATGCAAGCATGTTATCTTGGGTCGATAACAATTTAGGGAAACTAGGGTAACTCCTTAAGTTTATAAGGAATCTCATGGCCTCACCCTTTCACTATGAATTACTCTCACCTCTAGTAGCAAAGATGACACTTGTATTGAAGTATAATTCCCAAAGTGTTGCTATCCACCATGGGTGAGACAAAATCTTTGTGGAAGCATGATCCTCTAGCCATCCTACAAATTACTATGCTCATTTACTAGTTAAAGGGAAGAATAGCAATGTCGATTGGTAACTACTCATGTACCCAAGTTTCCTATCAATTCCTAAATTCATCCTTGACAACAATGCCCTAGGATTTATACTATCTCATACTAATAAGGATTAAGGCAGCCATCAATGATTGATTATTTAAGGTCACGGTTTTCCTTTGACTCACATAAGGAGACGTCTATCAAGCATTTTATTGATCTATTGCAAATCTTGCATGTGATCCCACCCTTAGAGTGCGAAACAAATTTTCCACCTTCTCTTTTGTCATAAGCAACCCATATTAATGTGTATCTTACATCAATATTCATTGTCAATTATCTAGGATAAAGAACAGAAAAGAGAGAATAGATGAATGGGTGGGAACACAACCTTCTCTTACATGCAAGCATCTTACAAGGTCAATTTTTCCCATCATAGTGTAACATAAATCATTCACTTCCAGCAACTTGGAATGTTACTGTTCTTGTGATTTAGATCTAAGGATGAAAAAATTGTTGTCCAATCTTATTAGAGAAGTTAATGAATCATTCCATATACAATAAGCTCAACACTTATAGCTCTATCACTTCTGTCATCAACAAATGACTCTTTTTTGCTACCAATTTTGACTTAGATACAAAGACCATCTCTTTTGTGAAGAGTTGCCTAGGACTTGTACCTAGACTTGTTCACTAACCACCCTTGGTTGTAGTAATTATCCATCCATATGAACTTGTATTTTACCTTGTTCACCTTTTCTCCATCTGCAATTTGAAACGTCTCCTTGTAGTCTTCAAATCGACCTTTAATCTGCAATTATAATCTCGTTAATTTATCCCAACAAGTTTGGGGTGAACAGTAGGGAACAGGTATTTCAGTGTAAACCAAAGCTCCAATGTTCCTAGAGGTGGGGAGTCAAACACATGGGAATGCATAGCTCGAAGCCCTAACAAAGCCCACGTCACCATATTAAGGACACGAGACCAATCCTGTGTTTTGTTCAAAACCTGCCATTTTATGAGTAGCTCATGTATAAGCCGGAAGGTGATTATTGGCTTCCCCTCGAATGGGGTTTAGCCTTTGGGTGTTGCTTCAAATGACTACGTCAGGCATGGGCACTTCTAAAAGGGCCACAATTTGCCAGAGACCTTAGTATCAACCACCTCCAATGCATTTCAGACTCTCATGTCATGATTGATATCATAAATAATAAATTCAAAGTTAAATCAGTCACAGATAGTTGGACAGTCCCTTTTCACCATCTCAAGGAGAATTTCAGAATTACCACTTCGTACCTACACTAGATGTACTCTTAGTCCCCTTTGACCTACTTTTGTGGTCATTTGTTGGACAGTAATAAAAAAATTATTATCTTATATTATCATGTAACCTGCAACTTAAATGAAAATTCAAATGACCCAACGAGGGGAGCAACAAACTTAAAATTGTGCATCTAATAATTCCTTTCTATAAAAAGCAGGCTCAAGATATTTTATCCTCATGCATGTCGCTTTCTTTTTAACCTCCAATTTTCTTTCTTGGAATTTGCCGGAACTAATTGTAGTATAAATAATTCAGGACTCTACCTTACAGATCAGTTTATGTACAATGCATACACAAAGGACCTTGACAACCTCTCAGCTCAAATGAAGGACTTAAGACTTAATTGTTAGCAATTATGTAGCCAGCAGGAGGCTAACAGGAAACAAAATGTCATCGTTAAGGGTGAAGCTGAGACTCTCACTTGGCGGCCCAAGAACCATGAGCAGTATATAAATGGGGTAGATCAAGAAATAAAGCACCTGCATGAACTGATTGATGAACCGAAAAGAGGGACCTTCAAGAAATTGGCCCAGACTCCAACAGGCAATATTTCCAGACTAATCCCAGAGGAAGAGGAAATCCCAATAAAGAGGAGTCTGAGGAACTGAGCAGTAGCCAACCATGAAATATTCCATGGCCGTCATACCTATGTTCTGCCATTAGCCGGTCAAGAATCAGGACCTCTCATGAAGCAAGACTGCTACTCTACCACCAGCCCAGAAGATAGACAAAGTTGGTGGCTTTTGTCTCTGATATTTTCCTGGTTTTCCAGGTTTTTTTATAATTGTTGTAGAGCTAACAGGAGTTTCTTGGGTGGGAAGATTAGGACTACGTGGGCACTAAGTGGATAAAACGGTTCACCAACTCTGATTTTATTATTAATCCGGCCAGCAGGTAAAGCTAGGGCCCTGTAATTTTCAGCTTTAATATAATTTTGTTTCTATTTAAAAATAGCTCGTTGATTCTGAGTTTCCTGAGGTTAAAATTATGTCCTTGTTTTTTCTTACACATGGCCACGTAATAGAAGTGTATTTCTTCATTGAAACACTTATGCTAGGTCTGTACTGCCTAGTTTTCGTATTGATTTCCTTCAAGTTTGTTTTCAATTCAGCTATAATTCTGACTAAGGACTCTGAGAATGATCTGGACACCTTACCAAATAGCATCTAACATAAAACATGTCAATGTTTTTTATTGGAACAGAAAAGTAAGCAAATACAAAATATTGAATTGTGCAAGTAACACATTAATATATCCTTGAGAATCCTCGTGACCATTACCAGATCATTCAGGCATGAACAAGATACAAAACCCATTGATTAAAATAAATATGATTAATAGCGAAAGTAGAGGTTTATAGATGCCCTTTATCAGAAACCTATGGTGTGACCATACTCGAAAGTTCGAAACAAGAAACCATAAGATGATCATACTCAAAACAATCAACCATAAGATGACCACAATCAAAACATTCCTCAGACACCAACGTATGCACAATATCCTACAGGATCCAATTCTTACCAAAATATATCAAGTTCTCACAGCTTTTAATAATTTCTTATTGTAGTTGAACTAATACCAGAAGCTCGACAAAAATCACAAAAAGAAAATCCAGTTGTTAACCAAGGATGAGTCCTGGTATCAGTGATTAATGGATACGGCTCCTACCATTTCACTTGCTTGGTAATTGAAATTAGTACATTTCCACAAGACCACAGCATATTTGTCAACCTTCATGTTCTGACTAATTAAACTTGTTTCAAAATTATTCTGAAAAACAAAGTAAAGACACTAAAACAACTCTTGCACATTTCAATGTGACATTTCAACTCTTGTTTACATGCATGCAAATTTCTCTATCTTCCATATCCAGCAAAACAATATTTTGATTATATCAAAAATATATCATACACAACAAATCATGTTTGATATTTTCTAAACTTCAATGTCTCAAAAATATGAAACTGCAATGGTGTGACAGCCATGTGCTCATTACATATGTATATGAAATTTGAATCAACTGAAGCATTTAGAAATAAAACCATTTTCAGATAGAGAGAAACCACAGAGGCTTCCTGAAGATGAATCATTTTCTGAAACTACCATCTCAATCTTAAGATATTGTCTTGGGTAAGAAATTTGATGTGGAAGACTGCCTTGGCAGAATTCTTTTACATGCAAAGAAACTTACACATGATGCAGAAAGAATCTGCCTATAAAACCCAAAAAAGTAAATTACAGAAGAAACTCCAATGCTTAGGAACATCTGTACAAAGTATAAGAAACAAACAGGCAGATACTCCAAGCTTAATGTCAGAAAAGCTTGTTGAAGAATATGTGATAGCACCAGCAGGCCATGCTCATCCAAGTACACACTTGGACTTTAGACATATTTAGCAATCAGAAGCTGAACAGTTGTCTCCGACACAAAAAGGTCTGTTCAACAATTCATGGACTGAAGGCAGATAGCGAGTGCAAAATAAAGAGGACATGGCTATACTGCTCTAATAGAATTACCTGTCAAATAGGGTAGTCTGCATTGATCCCTAGAATGCGAACTTTGTGCATGTTTGGAAACTTTGCAATAACCAGCACAAGCACAGCAATTGTGTTCAAAAAAAGCCAAGGATTTCTGTAGTCAGTCGTGTGAGATGCAATTAAGTACCTGGTACAAGAAATATGGCATTGTCAAGGTGACAGATATAAACCAAAGGCAAAACTCAGAGCATGGCCCTTTCAACAGAATAAGCTTTATGGATTTCCATATTGTAGATCATAAAGCATGAGAAAAAGAGGGAAACATAAAATGTGGAAACAAAAATCATAAAAGATAATGCACCACATCACTTAATATTATGACTAAACTTCAATAAGTCAGGTATATTTATTTGTATGGTTTACTTGAATCATTGATTAAAACAAAAGTCGGGGAAAAGATGTACCCTTTCAGTACACTATTATGAAATAAATGGATCAAGGTATTAAAAAACAGGGGAATCACGGAGACAAACATTAAAAAAGATAAGAAATCGAACTGTCTGTTAGACTTCCATGCAACAGATAACACTTATGATTTGTTCAATCCTGATAAAACATCTGGAAGAGAAAAGGTCAGATATATTGCTGGGAAATAAGGAAGTAATGGTGTGAAGAATTAATTTCAGACTAGACATATAGGCATTGGGAGGCGGGGGTTACATTCAATCAATACAAACATTGAAGCCTGGTTTGTTTCAGAATTTTTGGAAATGGTGGGGACATTTTCTCCAATCCACTTCACATCATCTAACTCTTACTTGTTGAACTCAAGACTACAAATGTGGAAATTAAATTTAGATCCACATAAAATGCAGAGTCTAGTACTAGCTAATAAGCTATGGCAGGGAGAGAATGTAACACGGACAACAAAATATACAGATAAGTCCAACATGGTCCGACAAGTTATGTTTCATACCATTAGAAAAGATCCTTGCAAAACTGCTTCAATACTGACAAATAAGCCTCTATCTAAGTTTTAAAGCCAACGAGAAAAATATGGTCCAACTTAGAAGACAATAATCATTAGTGGCTAATTGAGATATGAAAAGTATGAAAGTGTTTTCAACACGGAGTAAGTATCTACTTGAGGTATAAGTTATAGCCTAATATAATAGGAATATAGCTGTTCACAAGATACCTTCTAGCTGTTTAATGTATTAAGGCAGCATCCCTATCTCAGCTATTGCCTATCTATTGTAATGTTATGCATATCAATATTAATGCAAGTGACCTATTAATAAAGAAGAGCCTGTGAAGTCAAGCAACAAAAACACAACAGAAATAAAGGCGAACTCCTGAGTAGTTTTGGTATAGCAACGATAATGCTATGTAAATAAGAGGAACAAGAAGAGGTTTCAAAGAAAAACGAATATTTTATAGGCAAGGCAGCACCATAGAACCATTTTTCTGAAACTTTTAGCACTCAAAATAAACTACCAAGCACACATTTTTTCATCTGCACATTTTCTTACCATTCTTTTTTCCCTTTGCCTAGCATTCAGTTACCTTCCCTATGTTGGAAAAGGCAAGAGAAAAAATAACAAACAAGCAGAGATATACTTACAGTACTACGGGAACTACAGTCAAAAATTTCCTGTTACGTGTAAGCTGTTTTCCATTATCCATCTGCTCCCACCATGTTAGCTTGTTGTACATTCCTTGGTCTTCTGAAAAAGGAGTGCCCTTCTTCCAGTGGAAAAAATGGTAGGTTACCTGCAAAAGGTTATCAAAAAATATTTGTCAAAATACAGGAAATAAAGATTCCAGAAGATTTCTCATATTATACTTTGAAGACCAGATAGCATGCAGTTCAAACATAATTCAAAAGAAACAATACAAGGACAAAGCCAGCTAGGGTTAGTGGTCATCAATGCTGATATGAAAGGCAAAGTTGGGGGAAACACTTTTCCAAACTGGTCAGCTAGGTGAGTAGTTACCAAGGTTGCCTAGTTGCCCTTGCACTTGCACATTCATTATTGATGCTCTTAACTTCCTCTTGATATTTATTCTCAACACAAGCCATAAGGAAGCTATTCTCTATATTGAAACTTTTAATTAAGCCTCTGGATCAAAAATATAATGGAAGAAAGCAGAGTGCCATAGATGAGGCAACACCCCAATATCTGGCTATTTGAAACAATAAGATTGGACCTTCAACATAACTTGATATGGCTTCAAACTCCTAGGGGTCCCATTTTTGGCATCCAAGTCTTAGAAAATACGTGGCAATATGTGGTGGACAACATAAATTGGTTACCAAAGTAATTGTATTAGCAATAATACATCAAATACACACAAATATGCTAGAAGCCACCCATGTATATTATTCTCCCTGTTAGAAGTTAGAACCCATCCAAGGCAACCTAAGCTCTAAGACCGTACCTCTGGGTCAATGAAGAAGGGAGACAAGGCTTCGATAGGTTATGTGGCTTGTTCATTTTTCATCCAAAGAAGATGGATTGTAGGCATTAAAAATATGATATATCCATGAGGAAACTATGTGCCAAGGGATCCTTAAAGTAATGCAGGGGTGAAGAAACCTGCAAGATTATGATTAGATTTGCTATTCTCTTTGGAGCTGCCCGTGGAAAAGGTATGAGAGTTCTCTTTAGAGCTGCCCGTGGAAAAGGCATGAGAATTCTCTTAGGAGCTGCCCGTGGAAAAGGCATGAGAGAGTTAAGACTAAAAGATTTAATTTGTACTTCTGCTGAAGAATGTGAAAAATGGGGAAAGCATGCAAGCCTTTTCTCATCTCGTATGGGGAAGAACCAAGAAAGGGAATCTCTTTCAACAGGCATTCTTCTTGGTAGTCACCTATTCTTGCATGAAATGCCAAGCCTCTAGGAGACAACCCCTGGTTTAATGCCTAATATACAATAGAAAGGGCATTAGGAGTGTCCATGTCCAACTCTACCAAAGAATGGTTGTCATTGGTTAATATCAAACCAATACTCAACCTTGACGACATTGGAATAATCATCATTCAGAAAATTATTGACATAGTTCCTGGCTCACTGTTGAAAAAAAAGGATTGAAAGCACCCAAGCTATGGCAGAGAACCTAGTTATGAAACGTACCAAATCCTTGATAAACCTCACCCCTTCTGATGCTTGCCAAGGTGACGATCTAGAGGAACAACTTTATTTTGCCAAGCTAACTTGTATCCTTAGTGAGGAAGAAAAGACTCCGGAGTCTAGTAAGTCTCTGTAAGCTTAATAAAGTCTTTTCAAATGGTCTTTGATACACTGAGGACTTGTTCTAAGGCCTCTTTTATCTAGAAGCATTACTAACTTGCTAAGCAACCCAACTATCAAAACTGTTTGGCAGTGCTCAAAATTTAAATGCTAGGGCTCTCTGGAAATGGGTCACAGATTTTGCCACAGATGAAACTATTACTAAATTTAGTTGGACCCCACACCCCAACCCTCTTGAGTGATGCCAAACTTTGGTGTGCAACATTAATAACAAGAAACCAAATCTGACAACAAAGCCCCAAACACCTGCCACAACACCATTACCAGTTTTTTCTTAAAAAAATGCATCTTGTATTCCATTAATGCACACAAAAGGATACATCGCACAGCTTTACATTATTTGGTTGGCATGTCATGTCCCCAGATTCCTTGCTTGGATCAGGGTACATTTTTTAATTTTACTACAATTCCAGAAAATAGATCAAGTTTGACTTTACAAGCCCATCACCAAAACTATGGAATGAGAAACCAACATCTGGGACCAAACTTATGCTCATTTTGTTCAATGATATTTATTAGTAGCATGGGCTTTCTATTTAAAAATTCCCATTATAAGCCTTTAGCAGATTGCAGGCAAAACTTCAAGAGACTAGTTCTCTCTCATAACCTTATCGAAAGTAGCATGTAGCTAAGCAATATGATCATTGAAGATTAAGCCATCCAACCACATGCTCAGATTAAACTATGCAGCTATGTTGCAGGAAACGCCCCCCCCCCCCCCCCT
>ML784749.1:365218-375356 GCA_009831015.1 Picea engelmannii | reverse complement strand
AAATGAGACAGATCCAATTTCCTTTCTTATTTCTTTTTCAAAATGAGACAGATCCAATTTCCTTTCTTATTTCTTTTTCAAATTGTGATTATAACATTTACAAACAATTGTAAGGATGTCTCAGATAAGTTGTGATTATAACATTACAAACCACTTGCAAGGAACTCCGAAAAACAAAACCTTGTAGAATGAAAACTAGTCAAACAAACAAATTTTAAATGTCAAAGGTTTGTAATTGAGTCAAAAAGTAGAATGTTCTTATAAGAGTGAGGTAATCTTTACAAATTTTCAAATATATATGCTAAATTTATATATTGGCAAAGTAACAATAACCATAAGGGATTGAAATTTCTAAATTTTCAAATATTTATGCTAAACTTATATTGGCAAAGTAACACCAACCCTAAAGGATTGACATTTCCAAAAGAGATGCTCAAATTTAATAAATTGGCATTTCCAAAAATAACCTTATTTTACTAAACATGTTCAAATTTAATAGCATACTCGCCTAGTATTTGAGAATACCAGATCTCTTATGTTGCAGGCACAACGTAGCCACTCTTCAAAGCCAATAGATGTTTAGATTACCATAAGGGATTGATTCTGGTAAAAGTAACCATAAGGGATTGACATTTCCAAAAGAAACCATAGTTTACTAAAGATGCTTAAATTTAATAACACGTTCACCTTATATTTGAGAATGCCAGATCTCTTCCATTGAACCTGCAATGTAACCACTCTTCAAAGTCATATAGATGTTTAGATTCTGTTTTTATACATCATATACAAAAAGGACTTAACTTGGGAAAGAGTCAATACAACGATATTAACATAATCAGCAGTTTCAGTACAATGTTTTGTGGCTTATCTTTGACTTGTGGTTATTATCTATGTGATGTCTACAATACTATCATACTATAGCGATATCTTGTGTTGGAATTCTGTTTCACATTAAAATTTAATACTCTCCTCGTCCTCATGGTAGTCCCTTTCTTTCATAATGTTGTTGCAAGATCATCGTCGATCATGGTAGTCCCCTTCTTTCTTGCATAATGTTTGTTGCATGGATCATCCTCAATCATAATGTTGTTGCAGGATCATCCCCAATTACGAGTGCCCAAACTTTAGTCCCTTTCTTTCTTCCATAATGTTGTTGCAAGATCATCCTCAATCACGGTAGTCCCTTTCTTTCTTGCATAATGTTTGTTGCAGGATCATCCTCAATCATAATGTCGTTGCAGGATCATCCTCAATTACGACTGTCCCAACTTTAACTCTATGATTGAGTTCCTTCCTCTAACCCAAAGAGCTTGCCCTCTCATTCTCAATCATAACGTTGTTGCAGGATCATCCTCAATTACGACTGTCCAAACTTTAAACTTTAACTCTATGATTGAGTTCCTTCATCTAGCCCAAAGGGCTTGCCCTCTCATTCTTAAAAATACATTTTTAATCCTTAAAGCTCTTTTAAGCATTTAACTTTAGCCTATATTGGCAGCACTCTCATTCATCAAAATACATTTTTAATCCTTGAAGCTCTTTTAAGCATATATGTAACTTAGCGTAATACATTGGCATGGACATGAGTTCATGGTCTAATGGCGAAGTGTAAAAATTGTTAAACGCGCATCTTAGGATCCATCCTTGTCCACAACACTCTTGCAGTAGCCAATCGCTAAGTTGGCTTTCATTTGGATCTTATGCCTCAAGGGCAATAGGCAATATCCACACTAGATAGCATTCTGGTTATCATTTGCAGTTAGCCAGTCGCTAAGTTATTGGATCTTATGCCTCAAGGGCAATAGGCAATATCCACACTAGCTAACATTCAAATTTTTTAGACTCTACTATCTATTGTGTACTTTGTTGTTTCTTGTTCAAGAAATCCATATCTGCGAGATCAGCGTCACTCATTTACACATGCCCTCCTAACAATGAATTTCACAAGTCCATAACATGACAAACAAATTAAGTTATATTTACAAAGTGCAACCAAAGCGTTCTAATAATAAGCCACTTTCTGACGTGAGAAGATGTGATTATTGCCTGGACCTACTGGCTACTGTGGCAGGTAAAATCAACGTTAATGCCAGAAAATATCACCCTTTCAGAGTTACTGTAGTTGGGTCAAATTTCATTCATATTCTCAACATAATGTCTATAAAAACTTTCAATTTACATGGATAACCAATTTATACTCGAATATCTACAACAAAGTTTCTGAATTTGCAGCTAATGAACTGCCAACGATTTCAGAATGAATCCCATTCACTTTTGATTTACTTTCTAGTTTCTAACATTCACAAAGCCATTTCAACCAAGCCACAAAAGAACTTCGTGAAAAATAATGGTTGGAAGAATTTAAGAGACAACCTTAACATCTCTTTTGTACTTGTAACATTTCAAAGTTTTCATTATCTCAATAAAGTTCAGAACAATCCAACGTATATCCTACAACTTTAGATGCTCAGAACTAGGGTAATTACAGCGAACACCATCTAACAAAAACTCAAATCAAATTGAAACCAGAAAACAAATCCTGAGATTTAAAACTACTTACATTTAATAGGATGGAGCCAACTTGACCAATCTTTGGCCCAACCACTCAAATGAATGGACCCTTTTTCTATGCAGCTAATGCAGTGGCTGATGGCCCTGCTGTGCCAGTCTTTCCATTCAAGACAATAACGTTTCCTTCACCGTCCACATCAACTATAGCTGAATCACCCTCTTTGATCTCACCAGCAAGCATTTTTTCAGCCAGACTATCCTCTAATAACCTCATAATTGCCCTACGGAGTGGCCTTGCACCATAGCTGGGACTATAACCTTCATCTACAACTCGGTCTGTGAACCGCTCTGTTACTTGAAGACCAATTTCTTTTGTTTTAAGCCGTTCAAAGACCTCTTTCAGCATTATATCTGCAATCTCTTTCACCTCTGTCTTTGTGAGCTGTCTAAACACAATCATCTCATCTAGCCGATTCAGGAACTCAGGTCGAAAATATTGCTTCAGCTCTTCATTGACAAGACTTTTGATCCTTGTGTAGCTACTGTCTTTCTCATCATAATCAAGCTGGAAACCAATTCCACGGCCTCCCTTCTCAATCACACTACTCCCAACATTAGAAGTCATGATCAAAAGGGTATTCTTAAAGTCCACAGTCCTGCCTTTGCTATCTGTCAGTCTTCCATCTTCTAGGATTTGAAGCATCATATTGAAGACGTCTGGGTGAGCCTTTTCAATTTCATCGAAAAGGACAACCGTATAAGGGCGTCTCCTAACAGCTTCAGTTAGTTGCCCTCCTTCAGTGTAGCCTACATATCCTGGGGGTGAACCAATCAACTTGGAAACAGTATGCCTTTCCATAAATTCACTCATATCTAGCCTTATCATTGCCTCCTCTGAACCAAAATAGTATGCAGCCAATGCCTTGGCAAGCTCCGACTTGCCAACACCTGTAGGACCCGAGAAAATGAAACTGGCAATTGGCCTGTTTGGATTCTTCAAACCAACTCTTGCACGGCGAATAGCTCGACTTATGGCTTTAACTGCCTCGTCTTGCCCAATGATGCGTTGGTGGAGTGTTTCCTCCATTTTCAGAAGTTTGTCAGACTCGTCAGTTGACACCTTTTCAACTGGAATGCCTGTCCATGCACATACAATTTGCTGAATATCTACCTCAGTTACTAATGGACCTGCATCTCCTGCTTCACTCTCAGCCTTTGATTTCTCTTTTCCTTTCTCTGTTAAAGCTGAAATTTGTGCCTTAAGTTCCATCTCACGATCACGTAGCTCTCCAGCCTTTCAGCACATGACACATCCCCACCAAAAATAAATAAGTTTATTTTGAACATAAATCGCTACAAATTTTGATACTGATCAWTTCTGTAGATTTTACAAAAGATACGATGGCTTAACCAAATGAGGAATTTACTAATCAAAATAACATACCTTTTCAAAGTCCTGGCCTCGAACAGATTCATTCTTTTCTTTTGTAATCTGTCTGAGTTCTTTGTCRAGTTCTCTGGCTTCTTCAGGAAGCTGCTTAATAGAATATTATTAGTACTAGAAAGATTTAATGGCCATCTAAAAATAACATGACCTATAAATCCTTTTACAGAACACAATACTATCAATTATAACGATATACAACTATGAAGGTCAAATCACCTGTGCATGGCGAAGGCGTACTCGAGAACCAGCCTCATCAATGAGATCAATAGCTTTGTCAGGAAGGAAACGATCACTGCATGAAATAGAAACAAATAAGATATCTACATATATCTAATAACCATCAGATATCTAGATATCTACACATATATCTAGAAACCTAATATATCTACATACACATCAGCAAACGGTAGAATCAAAGGACAAACATTTATAATATTCCTGATATAGTTGACTAGACAAATATAACTCTATCACCAAAATGTAGTTTGTGAAAAATCACATATCTTCCATATCTCACGAACTATTAAAATGCATATGCAACTAATACATGTGAACACTAGATGTGGAGTACATACCTGATATATTGATACGACAACTTTGCAGCAGCCACCAAAGCCTCATCAGTATAACGAAGCTTGTGATGAATCTCATATCGCTCACGTAAACCTTTCAGTATCTGTATCGTCTCATCAACAGTTGGCTCTGGCACTTGTACTGGTTGGAATCTCCTCTCTAGCGCTGGGTCCTTCTCAATGTGTTTCCTGTATTCATCCAAGGTAGTGGCTCCAATACACTGCAGTAATAGCCATATTAATTTTTCAAGGATAATAACCATATTAAAACATTAGAAAATCCCCATTGCTGGATTTTTTGGTAAGTCAAGAAATAGGCAAGATAGTTATGATATCCAATTTTTCAACAGTTGAATCCAGCAAAATTACCTGCAGTTCACCTCGTGCAAGAGATGGTTTCAGAATATTGGCTGCATCAATTGCACCTTCTGCTGCACCTGCTCCAATCAAAGTATGAACTTCATCTATGAAAAGTATAATCTCATCACTCTGTTTGATTTCCTCCATCAACTTCTTCAATCGCTCTTCAAACTCTCCACGATACTTGGTACCAGCAACAAGTAACCCCATATCTAAAGTAATGACCTGCACGAAATATGTTTGTTTTGTATCAGTAATACTAATTCCCTACTCTAGGCAGAACAAAATTGATAGAGGTTACTACTCCATGCCCCCAACACAACCCGAATAGTTAAGAACCTGTATGTCACATTTCAAGCATCACTCTGAATGCTAAGCATGTAAAACAGACAAAGCTTTAAACAGTATCGCCCAGTAAATTACACCTTTTTACCCTCGATTGTCTCTGGAACATCTCCAGAAGCTATTCGCTGTGCAAGTCCCTCAGCAATAGCTGTTTTCCCTACACCGGGCTCACCAATGAGACAAGGATTATTTTTTGTACGACGTCCCAGTATCTGAGTAACACGTTCTATTTGTGGCTGCCTTCCAACCACTGGATCAAGCTTGCCCTGAATGCAAAGCAATATGTCCATTCTTAGCAAGGGCTTATAACTATTAGTATATAATAAAACAAAGAACCATGCCAAATTCCAATGCATACCTCCTCTGCCAGTTTTGTCAAATTCGTTCCATATTCCTCAAGAGTTGGCATCTTGTTGCTGCTGCTTCCACCTCCAACTCCAGCACCAACAGCTTCTGTACTTTCTCCAACCATCCGAATTACCTGTTGATTAATTACAAAAGCAAAGAGTACATAAATGACTGATAAAGATGGAATGGAATCTCAATCACCTCCAGGAACCAATATCACTACAGAATTGATTCAGTTGTTTATCAACCAGGTGATGCAACATGTTTTACAAAGTTACCTGTGTACGAATATTGCTGGGGTCAGCTCCAAGATTCTCAAGAACACGAGCTGCAACACCTTCACCCTCCCGCAACAACCCTAAAAGCAAGTGCTCAGATCCTATGTAGTTGTGTCCTGCAATATTCATAAAATAATGTGATTTTAGAGAATTGAAACATTGAAGAATAACACGGGCAAGTTAAAAAGCAGTAAAAACTTGTCCATTACTAAATGCTGTGGCAAAGATAGAGATTGTAAGGCCATAATAACAAACCAAGTTGTCGAGCTTCCTCAAGTGAAAGTTCCAACACACGCTTTGCTCTGGGAGTGAACGGAATCTCCACAGCAACAAACCCACTACCTCTGCCAATGATTTTCTCAACCTCTACACGAGCCTCCTTGAGATTGATTCCCATTGATTTTAGGACCTTTGCTGCAATACCAGTCCCTTCACCAATAAGACCTAAGAGAATCTGCTCTGTACCTACAAAATTGTGTCCAAGGCGCCGTGCTTCCTCTTGAGCAAGCATAATTACCTTGATGGCCTTCTCAGTAAAGCGCTCAAACATAGCTACAACCACCCCTCTATTGCCTTTCCCCACTGGGAGACAAATCGAAGCTGCTACTGTTGCATGAAAGTCTTTTACAGGAGTTCCAACCTTATCTATGCATGTTTCTCGGCGCAATCCAGTGAAACTTTGCATGCTAAAGGATCGTGAATGCACCTTACCAATCATCTTTGGAATTCCTTTTCCTCTTTTAGAGCTCTGAATTTGACCATGCTTTGTACTGATTATTCTACCAGGAAGAATTGCAGATTGTGCTAGTGCTCCAGCCATTTTACCCAGATAATAAGCCTGCTTAATCTGCTTTATCAGGTAAGGAAATCCTGCAAAACAAACAAAATATCAGAAAGAATGTTAGGCACAACTTATAGACTAGATATAGATTGCTTTTATATGGCATTCAACATTTTGTGTGTGACTATATATATATATATAGAGAGAGAGAGAGAGAGAGATAGAACTGCATATGTAAAAGCATTTCCTTGCTAACCCATCTGATAATGTGCACAGATAACTTCTATTTGTGTCCAAGATTCGCACCTATCCTCTATAACAATGACTTATACATGTAATTAATTTATGCTACCATTAATGACATGATCATACACAGACATACCAAAACAAACTAAAAGAATTATACACACACACATACATACACCTAGACATACTTAAAGAACAATGTGGGCCCATCCTACCAACCAATTGAAGTACTTGCAGAATTTGCACTTACTAACCAAAAGGCCCATATTACAGAACTTAAAGACCCACAAGGCATGCAAAGCACAGAAATCTGCCCAAGGCTACATGTACCGTCTTAAACATATAATAAATATTTGCATACATTAAGTATTTTATGACATCATTATTTGACACTGGTCCATGCTAGTATCTATTTATCTATAACCATCTATATCTATCTATCTATCCACATGCATACTTTTTGGTAGGTAAATGGAAAGCTTTCTATTAACAAGCTATTCACACAATTACATGAGTATATCTGTATTTACAATTTATTTTGGGCCTATTTTTCTGAGTTTTTTGGCATGTCTGCCAGATACAAAAATATGAAGTTTGAGAGCCACTTTAAACTGGGGTCTGAATTCCCGTGATTTATTATTCAGCAAAACAGATCTCTTATAACCACTAATATGTATTAGACAGGTCATTTAAACTAGTGTGATAGACAGAAGCCAAAAACAAGTAGGTGCTCCTCCAAGCATATTTGAGATGGCATCATCCCAATGGATACGAAAGGCCCGGTCTAAGTTACCAGGGTACGGATATGGATCTTGATTGGGTTAAGGATCTGCCAGATTTTTTAAAAGCCAGGATCTGGATATGTCAGGGAAATGGCAAGTACAAAAAAATATGAAAATATTTTTGTAATTAAAAAATAATAATTGAATTAAGAATCAAAACCATACAGGAATCACAACAGTTCAAGTATACGTTATAACGAAATAAGAGAGTTCTCATGCATATTTCTATTATCCATCTGTTACCCCTCATATTGTATGAGGCCTTACATTCATGATTTTCATCACAATCTAGTTCTACTTGTGATTTGCAACACACATGTCAGAGACTTGCAGTATGATATGGATGGGACCTTCAATGGACACAAGGCGTTGTTATTGGTGCATACACTTTCCTCGACACTTGTGACATTGTCGACCACCACCATCGGTGGGTGCTGAGGTGTCTTGAGGAGAGTTGTTCTTCTGCATACTTGCTTGCATATTGTTGCCCCCTAGAGCAAGCCACCATGGTGGGATTGTTTCTGATGGTTTATTATTGGTATAATATGGTTAGATGATGTTCATTTTCTTCCTTGTTGGCATCATTATCGCTTGTTTGGAGGCTTGCACCTGTCGTGTTTGAGAGGTGTTTGAGGGTCCTGCATAGCATTGTTCACACATTTGATTGACCCTTAGCACATTTATGGAGAGGGATACCCATCACCTAAGGATTTCCCCAAGTATTCTTGGTTAAGTATTGCTCCTTGATGTGGTGGATTGTTTACTTGGTATGTTTTGCATGATTGTCTAAGGTTTCACTTGGATTATTGATTCATTATTTTGATTAGTGGACCTTGAGCTTATTTCACCTGATGATTTGAACGCCCATGAAGATATTGGCAATGTAGCATTGATTACTTGGTGGGGTAGATAGCTCCCCTTATTTGGCATCTTTTCACACATTTGGAGGCATGGTGACCTTCCTTGCACATTCTTTGAGGTTGCTCCACTTGTAGACATGATTATAATAGTTATTTGCACATATTTCTATGGATCCTCTTGAGGGATGAGTTGGTTATCCTTGGAGAGTGCACCCCAACCAATTTCTTCTATTTTCGGCATGTATTTGGCATCACTAGATGGAATTTGAGGAGCACCCTGGCTAGTGGAGCTATTATTAGCATGGGGTTGGATTCTCAAGGTGGTTAGCTTCATTATCTTGTGGAGTGCTCCCCTCCCTCATGGTATCTTGGCACATTTATTTATGAAGGCATAATTACTTGACACATTTCTCTAGGGCACATCCTTCAAGTGTTAAAGTTTCTGCTATTATTAGGTTACCTTTCTATTTACTAGATAACAATAGCATAGACAGGATCACTGAGAGAAACACAATCACAAGAGTACACAAGCATTTATCCTGGGAAACCCTCAGGGGGAAGAAAACCCAGCAAAACTTCCTTAATATAGACAACCAATACAATGCCAAGATAATGAACCAAACAACACAGAAATTCCTCTCCAAAGGATGTGCCTCTCTCTCTCTTCTTACTTCTGGCAACTGGTAACTGCAGCTTCCTTCAATACTTGCGCACTAGATGAGTGAGTTGAGTGTGTGTCTAGATGAGGCGCTAGCCTCTCTTATTTATACAATTCTGGCACGTGTGGAAGTGTCTCTTCACTGGCAGGGCCAACTTCTTCTTCTGGGTGGTTAAACCACCTTTAATATATTCTGGGGCCGACTTCTTATTTAGCCTATTACAATTAGGGTTTGACAAATCCGCAAAAGGGGATTTGGTCATTTACAATACCCGACATGATCAATCCACAAAAGGGGATTGATCTAATCAATAATAAATATATTTTATCTTTATCCACAAAAAGGAATAAGAATATTCTTTGCAATTACACAATATTTTAACACTCCCTCTTAACAAGAAGGATATTCTTTATCTTTTGACAAGTCACTCGATGTCAACATCAAATAGGTAGCAGCATCCACTGGATAACATCATCAACTAGGCAACATCATCAACTGGGTAACATCATCAACTGGATAACATCATCAACATCATCAACTAGGTAACATCATTAACTGGATAACTGGAGGCATCCACTTGGTCATCTAGAATCATGATCACTGACTGGCATATCTATAAATCATCGGAAGTTTTGTTCTCTTTATCTTCGCGCAGAAGATACTCTTTCTTTCTTTTGTCTTCATGCAAAAGTTACTTCTTTCTTATCTTCACACAGAAGATATTCTATGAGTTTTTCCATTCCTTTTATGTTCTCCCTTCTCTTGTAGTCATCTATCTCACCCATCCACTGGGGAGGACTACTACGATAGCTTCACTCCTAGTCATCCCACATGAACTAGATAAGCTAAGATGCTAGCCTGGGCAAGACTAGACTCCCTTTCCATGATCCACGCAGGATCACGACACAAACCTCAAGAGCCAACTAACCATTCCACATGGTCAAGGTTT
>ML784749.1:334789-365118 GCA_009831015.1 Picea engelmannii | reverse complement strand
TACTGTGTCTACAAATGCATGCTATTAGTTCTTAGATCTGTTCATTATCAGCAGTTAAACAATGTATTAGGTGTGTTATATTTATTTGAGTTGCATGTACTAATTTCCTATGGCAAAAACGACATGCTAGAGCACCCAAATCGGAAATATAACCATAACAATCAACTTGAAATTTCACAAACTGTTGGCTGTTATAAAACAACAGAAAACTAAAACAAAGACAGTGAAAACTTAGAACCTTTGCTTGGTCAAAGACGGACCAAGAAGGCAAGTTGATAGGACCTGGAATTTTCACACAGCTTCCTTCAATACTTGCGCACTAGATGAGTGAGTTGAGTATGTGTCCAAATGAGGCGTTGGCCTCTCTTATTTATACAATTTTGGCCCGTGTGGAAGTGTCTCTTCACTGGCAGGGCCGACTTCTTCTTCTGGGTGGTTATAACCACCTTTAATATATTCTGGGGCCTCTTTAATATATTCTAGGGCCGACTTCTTATTTAGCCTATTACAATTAGGGTTTGACAAATCCGCAAAAGGGGATTTGGTCATTTACAATACCCGACATGATCAATCCACAAAAGGGGATTGATCTAATCAATAATAAATATATTTTATCTTTATCCACAAAAGGGAATAAGAATATTCTTTGCAGTTACACTATTTTAACATCAAGCTCATTGCCTATTTTATATCATTTATGCTTGGTCAATCTGCTCCGATAACAACTACCTTGCACATCTCTCTAGGGCACATTTCTTATGGAGATGGCTTGGCAAGGTTAGTAGGTAGGTCCCTCTCTTAGGTAGGTCTCTCATTTATGGAGGAGTTGGTTGGTGCATTGAAGAGAGGGACCTACCTACTAACCTTGCTATTCTTGGCATGAGTTAGGTACACATTGATGAGGAGGCATAACCACCTTGTACATATTACTTGGGTGCACCTCCTCAAGGACTATATTATATTATCCTGCTTGGTCAATGTGATACTATTGGCACACTTCTCAAGGGAGCACCTCTCATGGACTATTTTATATTGTTTTGGCATGGTCAAAGTGGTCCCATAACCACTCTTTGCACACATCTCAAGGGTGCACCTCTTCTAGGCAGGATTTTATATTATTTGGTTGATCAAGGGTCTTCTTGGAGAGCGCCCTAGTGGGTATTGAAGGTTATCTTGGAGGACACACTCTTGGAAGATGGTCCATGTGTCATTATGGAGAGGTTTTACACGGTCAAACAAGCTCATCAAGCTCATCCTAGGAGGTTGTTTTGCACTAGAGGAGGACATGTGGCACCCCCACTATCTGGTCCATTTTACTCAGTTATTTTATTGTTAGGGTTTGTGATTTATTAGTTGGAGGATACTATTTGTTTACTCCTTCCTAGGATAGATCTAGGGTTTTGCTTTGAATATTATTATTTTATTGGAGGAGGTTTTGAGCTCTACAATGAGCTCCTCCAATCGTAATGGTTATTGAAAGTTTGAAGAATGACTAGATACTATTGCTTGATGTTATTGGAGCTTGAGGCACATGCTTAGAACTAAATTGTTGAAGACTTATGTTCAGATTTCTTGCATCAAATATGTTATTGAAAGGTTGTAAACTTGGTAATTCTGTTCCTTGTTAGAAGAATCCTAATTGCAGTTCATTCCCCCTTTAAATCTTTTTGTGTCTATTGCTGGAAAATGTTTTTATATGTCTTCTCACTGGATTAGCTGTAATTTACATGATCTTGTAGTAGACACACCCTTCATGCATGTTTGGAGGTCTTTCTTCATCTGGATTCCTCTCAAGAAATTTCTGTTTTAGTGGCAAGCAAGATATGTTTGTTGTAGGTTCTTCATTTGAGCTATATGCTTCCATATCATCAAGAGAAAACAACATGCATTGGCACTAATCTTGCCCACTAGTGTTTTAGGCACTAATCTTGCTCTCAACCAACCCCAAAAATCTAATAAATTAACTTTCCTTTTTTGTCCAAAAATTTGGAAATTACATATATAAAAATCAGATTTCAGATTTGTCCTTCTAAGCCCTCTCTTTCATTACTTGTGTTTATCATATAGTTGGCTTAGTCTTTCTTAGGGATTCCCCCCTTGTGTCAGAAGAAAGCCGGCAAAAAGTGTGTGAAGGAGCTACTATGGTGACATTGGGTAGCCCTTCTTTAGTTCCCCTAGGGTCGTACTTGAGTTATAGGACTTTCTCATCTCAAAAAGTAAGGGCTTGGCCACTTGGGTGGTAACACCAGCCATGTACAATAACTGATAATTTGATAAGTTATAACCATCATTGATACTTGATAGTTTTGAAGACCATTTCAGCATGAGCATGAAGCAGGTCATAACAGCATTTTTGTGAGCCACATCCATATGTCCATATCAGCAGTAAATAACGAAGACACCAACTTGGGCTGAGTAACAAAGATTGTAGATGTAGTAAGAGTCAACTCATGCTACAATGTTTCTAACATGCACAAACTTCTCCTAGCAATGGATTACTTACGCGTATGAACATGACATGGATGAAATTCTCAAGCCTTCAAGCATGTACTTGCATGAGAAATATGCAACTTAAAATCTCTATTTCACCACCCCCTTTGGACTTTAGATGTGACCTATGTTTTGTCTCTATGTTTTGTGAAAGATTTGGGCCTTCTATTTACAGAGAACTTATTGGAATGCACGAGAGCACCAAAGACCACGCATCGATGCAAAGATAACATGAGGGAGAACCAAAATGGCTTTCTAAAGCCCAAGTCTATTGTGAGGAATGCGGAATAGTGACACCATCATGCCATCTGAAATGCATAAGCGTGCAACTTGATTGTTTGGGTACTGTTATCACAAAATTTGGCACTTGTACAAAGCCTTCACAAGATGCTAAACTTGTGTAACAATTGGAAGTAAATGCCAATGTCACCTAGGCAAGTACTTCCCTCGTTTTAGTGAAAGACGGGTCCCACACAAGGGAGGCTTCCCTGATGACCTCAAGGGATCCTATAGCAAGATTAGCCAAGCGTATGACCCCCTATCTTGATCACCTCAAAAGGATAGGCTAGGTCTAGGGAAATGTGAAAGATTAAGAAGAGTTTGGACGAGGTAATTGGTTGACGTGTGTAAGACAAGTTTACCAATGCATATAATGATGTTTGCCAAGTCTAACAAATGAATAATCACCCTTAGAACACTAGCTATCAAGTGAGAAGGCTGTTGTAGCAAAATTGCAGAAGTAAATAATGATTATACTGGCCAAGAATGTTTTATAACAGCAGCAAGAAATCAGCCTTCAAAAAATGTAAATAAAATCTTAAAATATAGATCTTAACAAGTGGAATAAGATCCAAGTGTTCACCAATGATTTCAGCCTTCTTAAACCACAATATTAAATAAATATTCATCAATCCAATTAAGCCCTAATGGCTGTAGCAAACATTTCTAACAGAAGCAATAAGTTTACTTAGTTTTCTAAGTGTTGAGTTAGAATTAGTGTGAGAATGAATTTAGATACCTAGTTATCAAGTTGCTGTGAGAGAAAGAGAGTTTTAGCTAAGTTAGGGTTTTAATCATTACTTCCAAACATGGAGACTAGTGCCGTTTTCTTCTTGGGAAAATGGAGTCAATGCAATCACCATAAAGGAGAAGAGGTGAAGGTTTGCAGGCCTAGGATTATCCCCTCATAAGCCTAGGTCACACCTCAAAGGAAGAGCACCTAAAGTTTATCCTTTTATAAACCCTAGATGTCGTCCCACTCCTTTTATAGCGTCTAGCAAGGACAATGGATAGAACTAGGCCAAACCCTAAAGTTTATCCTCTCATAAACCCTAGGTTTTGACCTCAAAGATAAGGTTAGGGGATGTCCTCTCACAATCCCTAATCTTGTTCATGTATGCTTCAACAAATCAAGGTAGATGCAACAAGGAAAGGGGATAACCACTCTTAATCCTTCCTTATGGTTTCATAAGTATTCAAGGAAAACAACAATAACATGCAACTATTACCTCACTAATTGAGCATTCACCAAATATACCAAGAAATAACACTTTAACATGAAAAAAGCACTTACTAGACAAGTCGCTATCATGAGGAAACCCTAGTTTGCATGAAGAATCCACCAAAAACAAGACAAAGCATCCATCCAAGTCACTCCAAAGGTGCACACAAGAGATCCATAGCGAAAAAGAAGAGATAGAAGACGAGTAGAAGTGATGAATCACAAGTGTGTGTTATGATGTTGGCTTGAGGTAGCACTAGCCTCTTTATATGAGGCAACCCACGAGCTAAAGCCCCTCAAAATACAACAAATCGATGATACAAGTGAGATAGGTCTAGGTCGACCCCTCAAGTAGCCTCAAACAATAGAATAACGTGCTAATACACCAAAATAATCCCTCCAAGGTCACACGTGTGGGTGACATCATGCTCCAAGGTGTAGGAGGCCTCCAAAGGCCACGTCTCATCAAGTGGTGCAAGCAAGGTGGAAGGTGTGTCTCCTCATCAAGGGTCATGGCATATCATCAAGGACCTAAGCCATCAAATGGTGCCCCAATGCCAAGCAAGCCCTATAATCATCAAGCAAACCCTAGCACATGACATCATCATCAAGGAGCTCAACGTCCAGGGTGAAAAGGCCAGCATCCAAGGTGGAAAGAGGGTGCATCATCTCTCCAAAAGGTCTCCAATCATGTGCAAGTGCAACGTCCTCCATCCAAGGGCTACAAGTCTCTAGGGTGCGCAATCCAAAAGTGTCGGCTTCCTACCCATCTGTCAACCAATGTGACCATATCTGCAAAACGAAGGCTCATCTGTCCATTGTCCAAGGTCCAAGAAATGTGAGAGGGTAAGTTTGAATGTGTCAAGTCATCATGCGACCCAACGCTCTACATCACATGTGTCACGTCCTGTAATAAAATGCACAACGTCCTAGGTGAAAGCATGGGACGTTCTCCAAAGGACCATGTCAAGTGCACCAAAATCAATCAAAGCCATAGAATCAAGTAAGTCCAACAATCACAAGGTTCAAGAGTCCTTAAAAGCAAACAAAGTAGGCCATCATCTAATACAGAGGTCACATAAGTAATTCTAATTAGGTAATCCCTTCAAACTTCACATTAGCTCAAGACTTTATTCAATTTTGCAAGTTTAGGTATGGGAGGACCATCAAAAGACCCTATTGGGTGTGTCAGTACCTAGGTAGAGGGATATTTCCCGAGAAACCCATCTAAGTGTAAGTATGGTGGATGAAAACGTGTTGGGATGACTTCATGGTGATGGTGTCATTAACATGCAAGGCACCATATTTGGTCCATCTTCATGAGCGCCTTTGTAGAGGGAGCGCTTGTGTTTGTAGAGGGAGCGCTTGTTGCTTGAGATACCCTTTCCTCGGTACTTTTTGCATTCCAAACCCCTTATCTTGCCTTTTGATATTATGTTATTGCATTGCAAGTCCCCTTTTCAGGTTTCAAGCACTTATTCTTTCTTTCATCATATTTTACTGAGATAAAGTCCTACTCATTATCATGCATTCAACGCATTAGGACTAAGGGCGATTACCATTAGAGGGTGTAGAGCTCAAACTGACCTTATGTGTTTGAGTTGGTCATTCATTGTCCTATTTTTCTTCTTTCTTTCATATCATTCTTTCTTTGTTATTTTTTATAGCAGCTACATCAACCTCGGCATTCTAGCCCTTGTTCTCATAGAAGAATGAACCATGGGCCTTTTTGGTGTACATGTAATAGCCATACTGAAGTTTATTACATTGCGAAAGGCCCCAAGATAGAAGGTGTTAAGTATGGGGAGGGAACGATACGTTACCCTTATCAAAGCCCCCCAATAGTACCCTTGTTCCCCAAGAGTGACAACATCGGACTAGGACACTAATGATGGCCACCGAGGTGAAACAAGGCAAAAGGAATAACTTCCTGAGCTTATGATCCATTATCCAACTTAACCCATGATCCTCACTCATGCCAAATGCATTAAAAATGACACTTTATATAAAACAAGGACTAATGTACCTCATAATGTGTTGGGCCACCCTCTTCCAATGGACCATGTTGAACGAGTGTGATGAGTTGTGTTGATGAGGAGTGAGGGATCTGAAAGATTCATAGGTTGTTGCATGTGAGAAGATTGATCATCATCATCAACAACGGGGATCATTATGTTCATTGTGGGCCATGAGACATGATCTCCTCTAGTTACCCCTAGGTGAGAGGGGGTAACAATTACCAAGTCAACCATTGTTCAAAAGGTTCCTACTTCAAAATCAATTGTGGGGTGAGAATGAACACGTGTCAAGTGGAAATTCTCTACGTGACTCCAGGATTCTCCATAATTCGAGAGATTAGTAATCGTCTATTGGCCATATTATGTGGGAGAAGTTAAGGTTGGGTCTGATTTGGTCTCTAGGTACTCAATCCATGAGGATTTTAAGACATAGCAAGGGCTAGTCATGGTTAAAATGAGTGAAGTGAGTGTATCCAAGTGGTTTATGTATTCAAATTAATCAACTTTTAAAGGCTTCAAGGCCTAAGTTATTCAATAGGCAAATAATCAACCTAGAGCATTTTACCTAAGGAATCTTGCAAGACACCTAATTGTTCTACATGGGCTCATTTGAAGATTCTACCATTATGTAGATGTGTGAATTAACAGGAGCAAAAGGAGTAATGCACCCCATATAACATCATCATCAAATGAAAGTGTACATAAGTGTAGGTTCTTGCTACATAATGTATGTATTTATGTATGTGCATTGTGTGTGTGTGTGTATAAACAAATACATACATTTGCACATATATACATACATGTAAATATTTATGTAGAGGGATCTATGTATGTATGCGTTATATGTGTGTGTGTTATTTAAAGATAAAGAAAAGGTAGGGTTTCCTATGTTACTAGATCCATCCCTAGCAAGTCTATGATCCACTTTTCCATGAATTGGATCTAAATCTAGAATACAAGACCAAATTTGGTTCCAATTTGGAAACATGGGAGGATTTGCTAAAGATCCAAACATCACATTGGTGGATCCTCCAAAATAAAATCTCTTTTTTAAGAAAAACACAAATTAAAGTAGAAATTAGAAAAAAAAATAGTGTGGGGCCCTAAAACCCTAACTTTTGCCTAAGTGCCCCCCCCACCCCCCACCCCCAATTCTAAAACATACCCATCTAAGTTTTCATAGTTATCTGCATTTATGAGTTTGTGAGAGCGATGTGGAGCTTCTTGAAGCACTTTCATGAATAGTTGCAAATGCATTTGCCAAGGGAATATTCTACGAAGTGTTTAGTGTAATGTGGAATGATTGTTGGAGGGGAAAATCACTACCAAAAACTTCATTTATAGGTATGTTTGCTATTTTTTTTATTTTGTTGGTCTTTAAAAATTTTCTATTGGTTGTTTTGCTGGTTTTTGTGGTTGTTTTATATTTTTAATTTGTTTACTTTCTTTTGTGTGTGGGTTGTTTGTGCTTGCATTTGTGATCAATTTAGGGCAAAATGTTCCACCAAGTTTCTAGGACCAGGGGATGCAAGAACAATGAAACACATCCAAGGCACACGTGGAGACACCCCCCAAATTTTAGGAAACATCAGGTGATCCAGGTGGGATGTTTTGACCAATAAAAAATGATATTCTCAAATGTTGATTGAAAGGTCTCCATGTTGAAGAGCTCGTCGAGAGCTTTCCAACGCAACTTGAACGGGCTCAAATGGTCGTCGTATTAGAAAGTTATGGCGTTCTAAAGTTTTGGAAAAACAAGCAAAAAGGATGAGAGGATGGACACATGGCATCATCAGGGACAGGACATGTGGTAGTACGGACAGGACATGTGGCAGTTCAGATGTTGACTGGATTGTACAGATGTTAACATGGCATGCTAACTAGGTTGTACGGATGTTGACGTGGCATGTTGACTAGGTTGTATGGATGCTGACGTGGCATTGATGTAGCATGTTGATGTGGTGTTGACGTGGTAGAAGGCATGGTAGGTTGACTGTACAGGTTACGGGGGCCACCACATGGACCAATTAGCAGTCACCACGTAGCAGCCCCAATTTGTCGAAAAGGGGTTTCTCGACTGCGGAAGGATCAGGCGGGTGGATCGAACCCCCGAACCTTGTCAGAACCAAAACAACCATTTGTCATTAGGCCAACGGCCCAGTTGTTGTAACCGGATAGTAATAATCTTTATAAAGTTGCAAAATCTGCATATTATTTAAATTTGGCAATCGGCGGGGGTCGATCCTGTAAGCTTTGTGCCGACAGTCAATGGATTTTACCAACCCACCTACCAGTTTACTTGGTATGGTGGGACAAGGTTATTTAATTTAAACTGAAAAATATTGCCAATCCCACAAAATACCAAACGGGCGAAGGTTCAACCTCGCGACCTCCAACTATTTAACCATGTGCCTTTACCACTAGGCCAGGGGCTTGTAACTTGAAAGGTTTGTTGAGATTTTATTCTTATACAGAAGTATTTCCTATGTAAATTGAAGAAAAAGGGGTTTTGACACCATTTTCTTAGCAGCCCAAGAGGGGGAAGTGGTTTACTGGAATGCCACTATTGTTGTAGCAAACCTGAAGACAAGTTTTGGTTGCAAGTTGTAGACCAAATTGATGTAATAAGCATTTTTGCATCTTAATGGAGCGATCACTGAATGGAAGTGGACTCGGAGACGTAGCCCAAGATGGGTGAACTCCGTTAACAACCTCGTTGTTTCTCGTCTCTTATTTTTCAATTGTTCATTAAATGTTTTTAAAAGTTGAGCTAAGTTAATTCACGTTTTTAATTTGCAATCAAGTTAATAATTTCAAATCATCATGACCCCCGACATAGGGGACCCCATTCAAATTCCTACAAAATAAAAATTTAAATATGTGCGAAATAATGACAAGTCACAAACATGAACAATGAAAGCAAGAAGTAAATATCAACACTTGCTCTAAGATTTTTGTTTGTGTTTTTTTAAAACAAATTCACTTGTTATAAGGCCATTGGGAAAAAATCGTGGGGAACGCCCACGAGTATCCCTTTTCTAAGGGGGGATGCCCAAGAGTTACCCACAAAAGGGAAACACCCCCCCATGTTCCCCTAAGTTTCCCCAAAAGAGGGACTTGGAGAAATGTCCCCCACTAAGCTTACCTATCCCAAAAACGTGGGAAGCATGGGGATGCAACCCGCACCTAGGGAGCGTGACCTATGTAACACTAGTTTAAGGTCAGATTTTTTTTTGTTGTCTTTTTACTATTACCAGCATTTCTCCATCATGGATTCGTCACATGAGACTAGGCTAGCAAATCCAACACTTGACTCCCAAGTATAAAATTGCCCAAAATCCCTACTTTGGGCATTTGTTGGCATTGTGGAAAAGAACGTTGGGGATGAGTCATGTAAATGGGTTCGTAGTAAAATCCTCAAGGAACACAACAATGTGAGATTTGGTTATTGAACCAAGACCCATAACTTGGCAACAAAGCCACCCAAGATGTGGAATCTGAAGAGAAGAATCGAAGATCAAGACGGGAAAAAACCCAGATCTGTATAAGGTATTGCCAATGCTCATTAATCAACTCGAAGCAATACAAATACACTACTTGCTAGGGAAATATTCAAGAAAGAAGGCCATAAAATGGCATGCCACGAATCTTGCCTTAAAGCAAAGAAAATGAAAACAACTAAGCAAAGCTTAATTGTTGCATGTGCATTAAAGTGCTAAAGCTAGATAGAAGTAAACTAAAGCAAATAGCTAGGTAGACATGAAAAGCAAGTGCGTTGTATGTTAGCAAGACGCATGCACTACGCTCACCAACACCCCCCTTAAACTTATTGTAGGTAAATAAGTAGCGACAAAAATGGGTCTTGACAAATGTGTATCCATATTAGGTACCCATGTACAAAAGAATCCCCGCAAAAATGAGGAAAGGGAAAACCCAATGGGAAACCCCCCCCCCCAGAGAATAGACGAGAGAAGGCTAGGTAGCTCGCTCAGGAGAAGAAGCCTCCCAAACCCCAGCAAAGCTCGTAGATGAATGAACTTTCCCTCTGTAAAAGGTTTAGTGAAAACGTTGACAATCTACTCCATAGTTGGACAATATTTGAGATCAATGACCTACCCATGAATAATAAGCTCTCGAATGATGTGCATATGAATCCCAATGTGCTTGGTTCATTGTCGATGAACTAGATCTCCTGAGATCTTAATGGTACTCTGAATGTCACAAAAAATGATAGATGGTCGATGCTATTGAATACCAAACTCGATGAGAATTTGTTGCAACTAGATAGCCTCAGTTGTTGACTTTACAACTCCTTAATACTTTGTGGTCGATAGAGCAATGGCACACTGCTTCTTGCTCGACCAACAAATAGGATCGAAACCAAGAGAGAAGAGTTAACCGAAAGTGGATTTGTAATATGTAGCATCGCCCGCCCATTTAGAATCAATGTACCCCACTAAATCAAGATCGCATCCCACTGCATAATGTATCCCAAATTTGTGTGTGCCTTGAATATAGAGAATAATCCTCTTCGATGCCTTCCAGTGCATTTCGTAGGGTTCCTACATAAATCTAGACACAACATCCACAGCATAAGAAATGTTGGGCCTAGTGTGAGAGAGTTAGAGCAAACTCCAACCAACTATATGTATCGGGTGTTGTCAACTAAAGGTGAAGAGCAGGCAACCTCGAGTTTGACACCAGAGAGGAAGGGAGATGGAGCAGGATTGCAATCAGCCATCTAAAAACATGAGAGCAGATCTTGAGCATATGTGTACTACGTCATGGTGATCCCAAAATTAGATTGAGCAACCTCATTCCTGACAAATTAGTGTAGCAACCCCAAATCACTCATCGAAAACCTGTCATGCAAGGCAACCTTCACAACAACGATGGATGCCTGTGAACTACCTATAATCAACAAATTATCTACATGCAAGACTACGAACAAGAGTGAGTCATCCTACTGTAGAATGTAGACATTGAGATCTGAGTGGCAGAAAGAGAATCCATGTGACAATAGGAATGAATCCATCTTCGCATACTAGGCTTGAGGGGCCTATTTGAGGCCATACAACGATTTCGTAAGCCTACAGACCAGAAGAATCTTGAGAGAACCCCTATGGCTTTTCTATGTAAATCTCTTCTTCAAGATCCCTATTATCCCCAACTCCTAGGGATAACTAAGGAGATGATGTCTTGAGGCCCTCTGGTTGCAGACATGGAGTACCGAGAGGCAACTTGACCAGCAGTGTCCACTTGCACAGACAGAGACCCACCTCACCACCACAGCTTCAAGTTGGTCACGACGGCATCCACCACATCAACTAGCCTTCGAAAGACATTGGGTCTTGCTCCATGAGGTACAAGTCAGGTATTATGGTGAGTGTCATTTCAATATTTGAGGCATTTGAGTTCGTTGCATCTATTACTGCTTTTGATTATGTGATGTTTGCTTGGACATTATGCTCTTTGCTCTGTTTCACTTTAGTGGTTGACATTGTGCCCTAGTAAGTGGGTCACCCTTACGGATAGGGATGCTACTGGGAGGTCCTCTTGACGAGTCATCGTTCCATTCACGACCATACTTGTCACTTTCCACACTTCATCCCCTCATCTCCTTACCTTCTGGGATTTTCGAGTGTACTGACCCAAGAAGGGATTGTCCCTCATTTCATGGGAAGAAGGGGCTGAAAGCCCAGAGGCTTATAGCTGGCAAAAGATAAAAGCCAAACCATTAACCTTCTAGAAGCTCACCCAGGGATCTCGAGGACAATGAAACATCTCTCATAAAAAATTGATGGGACCCATGAAAGAATAACTAATAACAAATGCCAACMAGGGAAGGGCATGTGTGGGCATTGTTTTTATTGCTTAGGTAGAAGCCCCATACATGTTTCCAACTTGGGGAAGCATAATGTGACCAGGGTAGAGTCAAGGTGGGCACAGTTTTTATTGCTTAGGTAGAAGCCCCATACATGTTTCCAACTTGGGGAAGCATGATGTGACCAGGGTAGAGTCAAGGTGGGCACAGTTTTTATTGCTTAGGTAGAAGCCCCACCTTAGCTTCAACCTAGAAACATCCTAAAGAATTAAAGGCAATAAATGGGCTTAGAAAAAGGTTGCATTGAAAACGAAGGTTCAGCACACCCTCTACAAAGGCACCCATAAGTGAGACACTACAACCCCTTGTATGTCATGAACCCCATGCCCAAAAGTCTTCCCCCCACCCATGACAACTCATCCACGTGACTTAGAAGGAGGCCCCATAAAGAAACACCCCTAAACTCGAGGTACGATTCACCCAATAGGTCATTTTTTCAACCCTCCCATACCTAAATTTGGCAAATTGCATAGGGCCTTTGATCATTGGTTTATTTTGATGAGGTAGTTTGGAATCTGGATGTACATGCTTAGATGGCTCTTTTATTAATTTGATTTACTCATCATGATGCTTTGACTGAGATCCTTGGAGGGTGTATCCATTTGTTTTTGCAGGACCCAACTGGTGGACAGTTTTGAAGGAACAAGCCTAGCTTGGGCTTCCATGGGGCTTGAAGCCCACGGGTTGGATGCCTAGGGCCCACATGTCAGATCACGGAGACATGCCTTTGGAGGCCTAGAGGACACCTTAGAGGATCTTATCCAACCCCTACATGCCAAACGATTTGCTTGAAAGAGGCAAAACGTCACCTTCTTGGAGCTTGACGTCACACATGGGCTAGGTTGTGGTGGTGATGTGACACTTGGCACTTTGATGAGGATTGGCGCCTTGATTTAGTGAAGAGAAGTCCTAGCACCTTGGAAGATGGCATTTGGAAGCCCAACCTCCCTTCTCCAATCTCAACGACTTGACTTAAAGTGCCAAAAGTTACCCAAAAGGAGAGTGACATCATGTTTTAGGGTTTCTTTCATGTGCAAAAGTATGAATTAAATAATATTATTTTGTAAAGGGGCAAGATTAGGGCTGTTGACCCCTTATCTTGTGGTTTACCCTAAATTATGTGGACAAACTATGTTTAGAACATCTTATATAAATAGAGATCATTTGTATCTCATTTGTATCATAGCTCTCCCATTGTGAGAAGCATTCCTAGCTGAATTTGCGCCCTCTTTGGGCAACCTCCATCTCTTGTGCTTTTGTTATGGTTTCTTCATGCTATTGGTGGAAGAAGTAGTACACTACCTCTCTTCGAGCTTTTTTCTTGCATGTGTGGTGGATTTATCTTGGTAAGAGGAGGTTTATCTTGTCATTTCTTGGACTAGGTAAGTATTTTATCTTGTCAATGCTTCATTGCTTGGTTACAAGTTTGATTTGCTAGACTTCTTGGGGAGTATAAGGATTTACAACCCCACTGTTATCTATCATTTTTTTCTAGAAATTATTTGTTACAAGGTTTTACTAGGAGAGGTAAAAGGCTTTACACCCTCCTAATATCACCTAATTAACATTTGCTTGCCTTTGGGAGTAAAAGGGTTTACACCCCCAAGGAGATAGCACTTGTTATCTCTTCATTTGTTTGACTCCATAACCCAATAGCTAAAGGCACTAAAAATAATTGCATTGGAGAAATAAAATCTTGCATTGGTTAACGTGAAAACTCAAAATTTTGAGGTTGTCTAAATTGGAATCAATTCTATGTTTTATATGCTTGGTTGAGCCACTAGGGTGTCACCTTTGGCTAAGTGCTTCTTGCTGCTGTCATAACTTTTATCTACAGCCATTAGGGCTGCAGAAACCCTAATACAACTTCCTTAATAACTCACAAACCAACCGTCAAAAGTTGCTAAAAGTTTGCCCCTACAACCTACTGACCCTAGCGCACTTTTTCGGTGGATTGATGGCAAGTTTTGATGGTTGATCTCTTTGCTGTAACAACTTGTTTGCTACAGCCATAAGGCTGCAATTATATCTCTGCAATACTATTTTATTTCAGCCTTGTTTCGTGCTAAAGTCTTGCTCTTTCATACTTGAGTTAACTAATCATCTCTAGCTTGTCTCTTGCAATCTTAACTAGACTTTTAGAAACTTTATTTGCAGCCCTTATTATCATTTTGTTGCTGATATATATTTCTATTTACTGCTGCAATTAGGGACAGCAAGCTTAACTTGCTTGTCCAACATATTATTGGGCTTGTAACTTTGTTTTCCTCGTGTCTTGGGCAGGGACAATCACTACTTGGCAAGTCTACTACATCGTGGCATATCTTCTACCATCTACGAGACTATTTTCAAGCCCTTATTACCTTCCATCTTTGACCTATAGGGGGATTCTTCTTCATCTCTTCATTTTCTATCTCATTCCCCCCAAGACCACCGGGATTCCCCACTTGAAATGATTACTTCATCTCTAAAGTGACGGGAATACCTATCTAAGGTGACAGTGGGTAGGTTTTCCCTTAGTTGTCGCCATATTGTGGTTTGGGTTGGGCTTTTCCCAACCTAAAACTTGTGCGATAACAATCCCCATGAAGAAATGCACTCTTCGCATCCATTTGATGAACTTCCCAGCGATGAGTTGTAGCAATGACGAGCACAAGTTGAATTGAGTCCATCTTTGCAATAGGTGTAAATGTCTCATTGTAGTCAATGCTAGGTACCTATGAGAAGCCCTTTGCCACAAACCAAGCCTTGTGCTTGTTCACCAAACCACCCGTTGCAAACTTTGTCTGATAAATCTACATGCAGCGAACAAGTTTTATGGTTGTAGGCAAGGGAACCAGCTCCCAGATGTAGTTCTTCATCAGTGAATGATACTCCTCTTGAATAGTTGCATCCCATTGACGATTTCCATCAAGCCTCATTGAAGGTCTGCGAGTCTATAGCAGTAGCAATGCAGCAATGTTTGGGTAGCAGAGGTTTCATAGCAGTGAGAGCCTATGGAGCTCCCTGAAACTAAGAACGTGTGTGCCTTGTATTTGTTGGATCGCCCACCAAGGTCCTTGTTGCCTAAAGAGTCTAACATGCCCAATGTGGCACTATGGTAGGGTGTCTGCAACCTCTACTGGATTCGTTGCAGCTCCTTGATATCACTTTCAGTTTCTGAAGAAGAGGAAGCAACATCCTCATCATCAAGAAATGGCGCAGGTGGATCGTCGATGGCAGCACCAACAAAATTGACTGTAAACTGCTAGTAGAATGAGAATTGTCATGAGAGAAGCTTGAAGAGCTCTCTTCAAAACGAACACTCCTCTAAATAAACAACTGATCAATAGTAACACCATCATGGTATCCCACGAAGATGCAACACTGGCTTTGTGGTTCCAATGCCTTACATTTCTCTGTAGGAATGTGAGCCCATGCCTTACTACTCTTTACATTCTCTTTGTTACTCCACCAACAGAACCGAATTCCCATGGATGTCCTAAAAACGTTTTGCTTCGCTATAGAAGCAACTTAGCCTTCATCCTCCCTAAGGCTTTCTTCCACTTATTCATTTCAACAACATGGTGTTCTAATGACTTTACTACAACAACAAATAAACATGCTCCCACTGCTTACTTTTCCTCGTAGGTCTCTCACTTGGCCACTCCCTATTGGATTTTTTAGCATGCAAGAAGGACAGGAGAAAGATAGAAATGGACTTACAAAAAATATATGATTTTATTACAATGGAGTAGATCAATACAATGGAGTTGATCCCATTTTATTTTTCTAATGAGTTTACTACAACACCAAATCAATATGCTCCTATCACATACCTTTCCTCATAGGTCTCCCATTTGGCCACTCCCTTTGAATTTTTGAGCACACAAGAAAGATGGGAGAAAGATAGAAATGAACTCACATGAAATATATGTTTTTATTACAATAGAGTCACTTGATACAATGAGGTTGATCCCATTTATCTCATTCGCTTAGATAGTTGTAACCTGTGCTACCTAACTTCCTTACTAAGTAATGACTTAACATCATTTATTAAGGTTATTATTACACTATAATACAGGCTCCTATATTATTGAGTGTTACTTATTCTAACACCCCCCTTAACACAAAATACATTTTTTTTATTTCCCCTGAATACAAATTTCATGACAACAACTGAAGATTGATTACAAAATTTGAAGGACACCTTTCTTTGTTCAGTTTTCAATGATGCAAAGTTGCACCGATTTTGGAAATTTTGTAGGTGCTCAATCTGATTCATATCACCCTCTCTTTGAAGGCAGATTTTATCACAATCCTCGTTTCACACACTATGGGGAAATTCCAACATATTTGCACTAATTTATAATGTATCAATGTTGATTTGGTATGCTGACTAAAAATATTTATATTTCTATAACTGAGGATATATTTCTAACAATGTGTATTTGCCCTTTTATTTGTACAGAAATTAAATTTTTGAGAGAATAAACTCTTTTTAAAATATTATCTCTAATGCTTAAAATGGGGCCTATCTTCTATTCCTAAAAAACAAAAAATAGAAATTGGTGCACCCTACATTGCAGGGGAGCCAACTCCCCCTCCCCCCCAACGCTTCACTCCCGAAGCGCGCTCCTAGAGGGAGTGTTCAAGAAGCACCTTAGGAAGCATGCTTCTTGAACGCTCCCTTCTAAGAGTATTTTTTGGGAGCAACCCCCCCCCCCAAAACAAAAAACGCTTCGCTCTTGAAGCACGCTCCCAGAAGGAGCGTTCAGAAAGCACCCTAGGGAGTGCGCCTTAAGAACGTTTTTCTGGGAGCACGCTCCCTAACCGTTCAAGGAGCGTCAATACCAAAGTGCTCCCAGGACACTTCCGAGACACTCCAAAGAGCTTAAAAAAAGCTCCCTCGGCACTCCTGCACAAGAGGGCGAAATTGACTTTTCTTTTTGTTTGTGGGAACCAAGACATGGTTCCAAAAGCTTGGTTTAGGCATGGCTAGAGTTCCTTGGTAGATTAAAACACTCACTCTGTTTTCTCTCATTCTATTTCTCATTTCACTCATCTTTGCTAGGGTTTTGAGAGGAATGTTTGCTAGTTATTGAGGAGCAGATTTGTGAGAGCTTGGAAGGGAGATTGAAGGCTACCGCTTGTGAGATCTTGGAAAGGAGATTGAAGGCTACCATTTGTGAGATCTTGGAAGGGAGATTGAAGGCTTCCATAGTTACATTCAACCACCATTGGAGAGCTGAAAATGTAGGCTCTAAAGCCCACTCTTGTTTGTTTTTAATTTTTTTTCCATGTGTTGTTAACTAGTATATTTACTATGTTGAATGCTAAAATGTTCACTTCTCCTACTCTTTCCCATTTCTCCTTTCCCATCATCTTATTGCATGCAGCAAGTTATTCTCAAGATTCAACAAGCATGATGGGTATGTCAATGTCATTTATCCTTTTGGTTCCATCTTTTATTATGATGGTGGTGTTGGGACATCAAAATATCGATGATGATGAGGAAGAACTAGAAGTAGGCAACACATACCATGGAGAGAAGGAAGAAATGGAAGGTGATGATGATAATGAAACTAATAGTGATGATGGACAGAAACCCAATGACAGTTCAACACCCTTGTGGAAGTATGCGACAAAGCTTGGGGGAGGGAAAGGGGGTGGAAACAAAATTTATATGCTACCATTGTCATACAGCTTACACAGGTTCATATACCCATGTGAGAAAGCATCTCTACGGGATTATGCCATGGGATGGAAGTAAGACTATAGGAGTCAAAACCTACGAGCATGTGCGAGTCAAAGATAGAAACTAATAAAAAGAAGGGGAGGTAGTACAAAACAAATCCAAAAAATAAAGGTTGAATCGAAGAGTCAAACCTCGAGCTCACAAAGAACGATGGTTGATCCCCATCCCCCCATGCTAGTGGATTCTCGCCTATGCATTCAGGGCATAGACAATATCAAATTTCCTTGACCAATGTTGTAGGGATGACATGATCAAGGTTGTAGGGATGACATAGATGCAAAAAAATTTAGGTTTCTCTACGCATGTGGCATACCATTCAAGGTTCTTCGCTCACCCTAATGGCATGAAATGATATAAGCCATCACTGGTACCCCTAAAGGATATAAGAGTCCCAAGGGTTTGACAAAGCTAGAACCATGAGACTTCATAAAGAAAGAGCCAAAATCTATAGTGCAATGGGACAATTTACAAATGATTGGAACGAATATGGTGTATCCATTGTATCTGATGGTTGGACAAATGTTAAAAGAAAGCCATTGATAAATATTCTTAGTGTGTCTACTAGTGGTGTGATCTTCCTTCCGGTCCATGAGTACTCAAATCATTACAAGATTGATATTAATATTGTAGAACCCTTAATTAAAACCATTCAAGAGATTGGGTCGTACAATGTCATTCAAGTCATCACTAATAATGTTGCTAATTGTAAGGAAATAGGAACAATCATTAAGAATATGTACCCTAACATGTGTTTGGTTCAGACATTGAACCTCTTGATGCATGATATTGTTAAGATGAAGGACCATGATTATAAATGGATTGGTGCATTCTACAAGAGGGGGAAGAAAATGATAAAATTTACTACAAATCATAGCATGGCCCACCACATTTTTCGCAATCACTCTAAGTTAGAGCTAATAAAGATTGCAAGGACCATATTTGCTAGTTATTTCCTCACCTTCAAGTGTCTTTTGAAGGTAAGAAGCCATTGGCTAGTATGGTCTCAAGTGATTCATGGTAGGGTTTGAAAGGGTTGCATCCTCATCTAATAGACATGAATTTCAAGAGGTGGAGGACACGGTGCTTGATGATCAGTTTTGGCAACAAGTTAGGTGTGTTTTGCAATTCACCAAGCCCATTTGTATTATGATTCAGTTTGCAAATACAAATCAATCGATGATTGGCAAGGTGTCTAAGCAGATGGACAGCGTGTTAGGCCAAATCAAAGACATTATTGAGCCAAGAGATGCAATCTTGTATGTATTGATATTATGGTAGTTGCGGGAGGTATTAAACCTCCACATGTAACCCTGACAAGAATAGAATATTCTAGGAAGCAAGAAGAAACCCTAAAGCATTGGACATAACCCTAGAAGACAAGTCGACTAAAGGAAATATTTAATATTGAGTTTTTAGCCTCCAGAATGAGAAGTCGGCCCAGACAACTAAGGAGGAGCAATATAAATACAGGATGCCAGAGCTCATTTGGAGGATACAGCTCGCAACTGCAAAAATTCAGTAGTGCACAAGTCTGGAGGGTAGCTGCAGCTGCAGTTACTGCAAACCTGTAATTTCGGTCTTTCTGGGTTGGACTTTTTGATCAGTCTTGGTTATCTTTGCTTGGTGCATTAGCCTTGGTTGGCTATTGATTTGCTACCAGAATTATTCTCTGTCAAGGTTAAGGTGCTCGAGGGTGGCTTCGACCTATTCTTGGGTGACAATATTGCTATATTGTCTATGGTTAAACGAGCACATCTACTTTTCTAACAAGTTATGGGCCCACACTATCTTCGGACAGTCTAACCGCTGGAAGATAGATTGGGAGGATTTGTTCAGTTACAGTTGCAGTTGCAGTCAAAGTTTTTGCTGCAACAACGAAACCCTAACCCTCTTGTTGAGGCACCTTAAGTGAAGAGATTGACCTAATTTCTGGATAGCAAGCTAAGACGTCAAGTTTGAGTTTCCAAGTCAAAGCAATCATGACTTACTCTATGAAGTCAGAAAACAAGTTAGAAGGGGCTTCTAACTTCATAGCATGGAAGACAAGGATTGACCTCATCCTTGCCCAGAATAAAGTGTTGGATATCGTGAAAGGAAAGATCGTGGAACCACAGTTTGAAGAAGGAAAGGAGAGAAGGAACCTCAGAACGTTGCAGTTATGGAGAAGTTCAAGGACAATGACATCAATGCCATGAGTATCATAGCGGACTCTGTAAAGACCACCTGATACCTGATACCCTAACTAATCTCTTCTCAGTCAGAAACATTGGACAAGTAATGAGTCTGAAGAATGAGCTTCGTGACATGAAAATGAATGATGATGAAAGCATAACACCATACTTTGTGAGAATCTCTCAGTTAACAGATCAACTACAAGCTATTGAAGAAATCATTTCAAGGAACTAGTAAATATACTCAACAGCCTTCCCAAGACATGGGATGTGTTTGTCGCAAGCATGAACACAAGAAAGGAGTATCTCACATTTGAAGAACTTTGGACATGTTGTGCACAAGAAGAATCAAGGATTAGCACAAAAGAGAAATCCCAAAATAAATACGATGATCAAGCCTTCACAGCGAAATTCAAGAATTTCAGGAATAAGACGAAGTTTGGCTTAAGGAAGGAAACAAACGAAGCATTAGTTGTCAAAGAAAGGGAACCCTCAAAGAAGGCCAAGCAGGATAAAACAAACTTCTTCTTCTAAGTCAAGGTAACAATAATTCTTCAAAATTCTTGTACATACCATGTTTACATAGTTCTTGTACATATCATGTATATCTATTTCTTAGAAGATAAGATGTTCAAGCGAAACAATACCTATTAAAGAATAACAAGATAAGGATTGCTATCACAATGATTACAAGTCAAGCAATACACATGAAAAGATGAAGTACGTTGACAATATTTGGTAACAATTCCTGTGGAAGCTATTATATAAGTAACAACTGCCAGATAAACCAAAATCAGAATCAAACTTGAAAGAGACCCAGAAGAAGTCAAAACAAAAAGAAGTCAACAATCAAGAGGAAATTAGAAAAAGACTTGTGACACTTTGCAGAAGGAAATAAGGATGCAGACGGGAGCATGGACTCTCTTAGATGGAGGGAGTTGATTACAGAATTCCAAAAGAAGAGCATGCATGAAGCAAGGATTAGGAAGGAGCTAATCCTAAATGATATGATCCATTGAGGATTATGAAGTATCTGTCCATGTTCCAATTGAAAGTAGTAACCATGATAAACAGCAAGTGTTCAGTTTGACACTAGAAGAAGTCTTCTTCGAAAGGAAGCCTTAAAGTATCCTTGGTTGTCCATCTACATCCATGATCCTATGATGAAAGGAAGAAGTTGGAATCTTCAGGGCATATAGAAGACCCCATGGACCCAAGAGCTAAAGAGATATATGAGGAAGAACATGAAGATTCCAAGAAAGAAAGAAAAGCAAAAACAACCAATTATTATACCGAGAATCACAGCTTGGTTTGAACCCACTAAGAAGCAATCGAGCAAAAGGAATGGAAGTTATGATAAAGAACAGTGTATGTAAGAAAATGTGAAAAAGACTTATGAATGGAAGCATTGCAAGATTCATAGGTTCTTCCAGAAGGAGGGAGAAGACTATGACAACAGCTTGTTTCGGTAAACCAGATATACCTCTTGCAGTATCCATGGATTGGAATTTACATGTAAAAGACTGCTCTTCCCAATAAAGCAAGTGAGAAAGAAGCTTATACCAGAAAGAGACCCATGTATGCAGATATAAGAAGACCTCGTATGGATTCAAACAACTTGATGCAGAGTATCTCATATACAGCAAAAGTGTGGTGAAAACTTTCTATGACAAAGATAGTGTATCAGAACAGTTACTCAGAAGTCTGGTATGATGGATTGCTAATCCATGGCAAACTCTCATGATGGCAAAAGAAGTGCTACTTGGATATGTTTCAGTTTGAGCCTTGCCACGATGTCATGAGATAGCAGGAAACAGAAGTGTTGAATTCGACCATGTTATATTGTAATGATCAGAGTTATATGAAGCCTTCAGAGAAAACTAGTGTTCCATGACAAACCAAAGTACATTGAGATCAAGCATTATATTCTCCATGATGAAATCCAGAAAAGAGAAGTGGTTCTCCAATATATCTCCATAGATGAGCAGAGAGCAGATATTTTGGTAAAGCCTTTGTCCAAGATGAAAAGTTTGCATACTCAAGAAACAAGTTGGGGCTCGTGGAGACAAATTCCTTATTGAAAAAGGAAGAGATTACTCCCAGGTTGGGAGGGAGCACTGATATGTTATTGATTTATGGACAACCATTTTTCAGTTTTAAAAATGGTCTAGGATAAGCAGTTCCTTTCCAGTTCGGAAAGTGGTTTGAGATTTCTGACGGACGGGCATTTTCCAATTCGGAAGATGGTCGAGATCGGACAGTCGTTTTCGTAATGAAAATGCTCCGATAGATTGTTGATGTACCATAGACAGCGATTCCCCTTGTGGCCAGTGTGGGGGAATGGTCTAGGACAGTCATTCTTCTTGGTAGTCACTCTGAGTAGTAGTCAAGTAGAATGGTTCGCCTCGCCGAGCAATCATTCTTTCGAAGTTCACAGTTGTGAGCAGTTTCGAAGAATGGTTCGTTTTGGAGGTTGGTGAAGGACAGTCATTTCTATTAGGAAATGGTCTGGACAGTCATTCCCTAGGGCAGACTCATTCTATCCAGGTTGCACTATGATTAGTGCCGGAGGAATGGCCCAGTTAGGTGAATGGTCCAGATTCAGCAATCAGGGATAGGCATTCCCTAGGGCAGACTCATTCTCGCTAGGTTGCACTATGATTAGTGCCAAAGGAATGGCCCAGTTAGGTGAATGGTCCAGGCTCAAAAATCAGGGATAGTTATTCTTCTCTGCTTGAGTAGAATAGTCCAAATAGCCCATGGCTGATGTTTTTACCTTCTGAGGGCAGATGCTCTTCCAGATCTCACAGATGTGAGTGGAAGAATGGTCCAGATGACTCAGTTTATATCATGATATTGTTTTATGCAGGTTGATATCAGATGATATGATTGTTGTGGAGACTGTATGCCTCTAGACAATAGATGTATGCTACTGTGGTGGATGTGTTCCACTGGTTGTGAATATGCATCACTGATTAAGTAATCGTGTGCTACTTGGTGTGGTTTTGTACCACTAGATAGTACTTGTGTACTACTATGGATAAACACAGTTGTGTTCTATTGAATGGCATTGTTCTGATTTCCATGAAGACTATCAATAGTGTTGGAAATGATTATCAGCTAGATGGATAGTCAGTGTGCTGGTGGACAGACATTCTCCAGGCGGAAAATGGTCTAGGATGTTTATTCTTCTACGACATATGTCTGGATTAGAAGAATAGTCCTTGTAGCCCATGGCGTGGCTTCCAGCATTTGTTGGAATAGTTATTCTTCTAGGACATATGTCCGAATTAGAATAATGGTTCTTGTATCACTCTGTGGAGTGAGAGACTTATACAGCATCATGCCCGATTACTCAGATGGAGTATGGCTTTGAGAGATGATACATTTGATGCTATCAGATGATACTGATAGTGATGATGGTGCTTGTGATTTGATCATGAGATAGCCTGTGTGGCTATGATGATGCTACCGATTGAATGGTATGTTTGTGCTCAAGACCATTACCTTTAAATACCTTCCTAGCTAGGAGGGAGTGTTGATATATGGTAGCTGCGGGAGGTATTAAACCTCCACGTGTAACCCTGACAAGAATAGAATATTTCGGGAAGCAAGAAGAAACCCTAAAGCCTTAGACATAACCCTAGAAGACAAGTCGGCTAAAGTAAATATTTAATATTGAGATTTTAGCCTCCAGAATGAAAAGTCAGCCCAGACAACTAAGGAGGAGTAGTATAAATACAGGACGCCAGAGCTCATTTGAAGGATACAGCTCACAACTGCAGAAATTCAGTAGTGCGCACTGCAAAAATTTAGTGCACAAGTCTGGAGAGTAGATACAGCTGCAGTTACTGCAAACCTATAATTTCGGTATTTCTGGGTTGGACTTTTTTATCAGTCTTGGTTATCTTTGCTTGGTGCATTAGCCTTGGTTGGCTATTGATTTGCTACCAGAATTATTCTCTATCAAGGTTAAGGTGCTCAAGGGTGGCTTCGGCCTATGGTTGGGTGACAATATTGCTATATTGTCTATGGTTAAATGAGCACACCTACTTTTCTAACAATATGACCATATCCATAAGCATGTGGTCAAAAGGTGGGATACTCTAAATGTTCCACTCCATGTCGTAGCATATGTCCTTACACCCAATATTATTCTCCATCTTGGTTGGCCCAACCAACACCTAGGGGTGGGGCTAGGAGAAAACCACACACATCTAGAGGTACAAAATGGGTATATGCTTGCATTAGACAAGTTGGTCTATGATGAAGAGGAGTGTGCTCAAGTACGAAGAAAATTGAGCAAGTACATTAGTGAACATGGAGTCTTTGCTAACCTGCATGCAACTAAAGATCGAGATATAGGTTGAATCCTATTGAATGGTGGAACATGTATGGCTCCTCTACCACACATATGCATAACTCGACAGAGAGAGTGCTTTCACAAGTTGTTAACACTTATTTTGTCAAGAGGTGTTGGAGCCCCTACAGCTTCATCCACAACGTGAAGAGAAACGACCTAAATGTAGACCGAGCAAAAAGATTGGTTTGTGTGAACTACAACTCGAGGTTGTAGTCCCATTATTGTGAGGTAGTCAAGAATGATAGCATATATGTTACTTGGGACAACAATCCAAAGGAGCCTAATTTGAAGGATGTAGCCATAGTTTTAGAACACTTGGAAGCTGAACTTTTGGGTGATCATATTCATGAAGCAGACATGCCACCTGTTGATATTATGGTAGTTGTGGGAGGTATTTACCTCCACGTGTAAACCTGATAAGAATAGAATATTTCGGGAAGCAAGAAGAAACCCTAATGAGTTGGCTAATAACCCTAGAAGACAAGTCGGCTCAAGAGGATAATTTGTATTAGGTTATTAGCCTTCAAGAGAAGAAGTCGACCAGAAGAAATAATATATACTGATTAAATAGGTAACCAGAATGAGAAGTCAGCCCAGGCAGTTAGCCAGAATTAGTATAAATACAGGAGGCCAGTCTTCATTCTGCCAGGCATTCTCAGAACTACAGAGCTCACCTGTGCACACTGCAGTTAGCCAGTTTGAGCACAGGTCTGGAGGAGAGTTGTCGTTGCAGCTGCTACAGCTAGCAGATTACGTTTTGGCTTGGACTATCTCTTGGTTACGGTTTGGACTATCTAATCAGCTCTTGTTTGGTGCGCTATCCTTGGAGAAAGGTGCGCTACCCTTTGTTTGGCTATCTAGCCTAGGGTTTGCTTCCGGAGTGATTCTTTGTCAAGGTTAAGGTGCTCGAAGGGTGGCTTCGGCCTATGGTTGGGTGACAATAGTGATATTGTCTATGGTAAAACGAGCACATCCATCATATTCTAACACCACCCCCATCCACTAGCGAGTTTCCAAATGCAAGAGCTTTGCATTTAGCTTCACAACATCTAGCATTGCGTAGGGGCCATGTAGTTGTTGGTCATGTTCCACGACACTTCCACCTACTCCTCTTCTTTATAGATCACAAGAAAAGAAACTAGAAGTTTCTCATGGCAAGAGGAAAGTCTGGTAGATTCTAGATCTCTTTTTCTTTTTCCTATTTAGAAGTAGTCTCTAGAACTTACTATGTCTTTATTATGGCCTGTTTTGTAAACGTTATATGACAGTTTAAGTTTGAACATTGAACCTACCTTTGAACTATCAATTGCATCTTACAATTATTCAATAATGAAAATGATGCTCTGTTTCATTTTCTAGTTGATGTTATTTGTTACAATTTGTTGATGACAAATTTTATATGTTGAAACTTGAAGGTTGATGTTGTGGTTGATGATTGATCATTTGATGACAACATTACAACTTATAAGTTATAACTATTAGATGATTGATGTTATATGTGCACTAAATGGTTAATGTTTTAATCATCACCATTAATCCTATAGTTCAATCTATGTTTTCATGTTTTTAGCAATTGATTTGGCATTATGCATGTTTTTTAATATATATATATATATATATATATATATGCATCAAAAATTTATTAAAATATGTATTATATAAAAAAATGTTCCCGAAGCGCTCCAACTCCCAAAAGCTTTGAGAAAATTGCACTTCTTGCTCCCACTCCCGCTCCTGCTCCCAACAACCTTGGGTGCACCTATATCTGAATAGATGAAATCTTGATTTACTCACTGCTTGGGCATTTGTGCCTTTGTTAGGGCTATAGAAATTCTACTTTCACAAATTTGACCATTTTGGGTCTAATATCTCTCTGATTCATGAAGCTGCATTTAGATTCTTTGTTCTCTACTACTCACATGAAAATGGTGGATTTAGTCTCTGCTCTATTAGAAGTTATACTTGTGCATATTGTTTAAATACTTCTACTTTGGATCACATTTGCTATGGTAATCACAAAAAATCATCTACAAAGTGGATCTATTTTGAATCATCAATCATCAGTGGTGAAATCTCTCTCTATCAAGCTAGGGCCTCTCTGTGTGAACTCATCTTTTTCTTCTAGGCTAGGGCAATGCCACAGATCAAACTTTATCCTTCACAACTCTTCTCTTCTTCACATTCACCGTGGAAATGTCAAGGCCTTTTCACAAGGCTATCAATGGATCTCACAAATTTTTTATGACCTACACTTGGTGTGTTTCTCTTCTATTGTGACAACTCTAGCAACTTTGTTAAAGTGTGCAGTTGGGATGCAAGTATGTCGTATGGGTACGTACTCAATGGCAATCGAAGTCAAAGTGGGTTCTTCTTCATCTCATTTTCCTTTTTATTATTATTTTAATACTCTCTCCAAAGCAACATATCCACCTCTCCTTTGTATGAGTCATTCGCTAAAAAAATCAAATCACCATTTAAGTTAAGACATTGGAAAATGAAAAAGTTGCCTTAATTATATGCTTGATTTTTCTTTGCCTCTCTTCTCAGACTCTTCTTTTTTCTAAATCTTGAATCCACGCTCCTTTCAAACTTGAGAATCAATGCCTACTCTTGAATATTCACCATAAAACATCTCTTCTTATGAAGTGGCTCTTCCTTTCACTATGCCTTCAAACTTTTGACTCAAGGACTCTAGAATCAATATCATGCTCTAATACCTTGTTGGATTTTTGAGCATGCAAGAAACATGGTAGAAATGGACTCACGTAAAATATGTGTTCTTATTATAATGTAGTCACTTGATACAATGGGGTTGATCCCATTTTATTTCATTCACTTAAGCAATTGTGCTTCCTAGCTTCCTTACTAAGTAATGACTTAATACCATTTATTAAAGTCATTATTACACTATAATATAAGACTACTACATTATTAAGTATTACTTATTGTAACATCGCCTTCTTATTTGAGGAAGCTCCTCCAACATACCGTAGTCCCACTTAGGTCTTATTTTCTCTATTATACCCTCAAAATCAGAATTTATATTACTCTGGATTGGGGCATTTTCAGCCTCATCCTCACTAGGCTCTTCATGCACACCACCTCTCGATCACTATCCCTCAATCTGCACTTGTTTACCATGCAACTTGTCTAATTTTTCAACCTCAAAATAGCCACCATTAGAAAATTTCTGATCATATTTCAGATCTGATTTAGGCTGAAAAATCATTGTACTTTTATCCACAATCACATCATGGTTGACTGTTTCCTTGTTAGTAGTCACATCAAACAATCAAAAAGCCTCATGTTGATCACTATAACCAGCAAACATTAACTTCTTACATTTAGCATCTAACCTGGTTCTCCTCTTTCAAACTAAATCATATACAAAAGATCCAAAAACTTTTAGGTGATTGAACATGAGGCTTTCATCCTAACCAAGCCTCTTTTAGGATGACCTCCTTGCACTGCTTTTGTAGGGCACCCACTGAGAGAATGTACAACAATATATATATTGCTTTTGCCCAATTATTATTTGGCACCACCATACACTTTGACATACATCAGGCATCTCAACAACTGTGTGATTTATTCTTTCCCCATCACCATTCAGTTAGGGATTATATGGATCAAGAAATTGCATCTACATGGGTTCTTGCTTACAAAAATCAGCGAATTTATTAGAACTGAATTCACCTCCATTCTCTATCTAGAGGACCTCAAAACTTTCAGATTTTTTCCCTGCAGCTACCTTAAAGACTTCAAACTTGGCAAAAGTATCATATTTATTTTGAGAAAATAAATCCACATTTTCCTAGAAAAATCATCAACAAGCAACAAAAAATACTTTGCACCAGCAACTGAAGTTGTCCTCATAGGATCGAAGATATCACCACGAACAAGTTCCAAGACACCTTTGGTTCCACAAGCCTTCCCTTCATCAAAGGACAATATGTGTTGTTTGCATGCTAGGCATTCTTCACAAGCTTCTTTCTTCTCACAAATATCTAGCATTCCAACTACCATTCTGACTTTTGTCAGTGAGGAAATGTAAAAAAAAATCAAATGCCCGTGCCTTTGCTGCCATAAATTGTTGTTGTTTATGATTTTACTTCCATTTTTGGTCACCAAGGCATGTGATTCTGCCACTTTATCATCAATAAACCTGTACAACCCTTACTTCTTTATTACATGATTCAATCTTCTTCTTATTCTTCCTTTTATCAATTACAAAGTATCTTTCTTCTCAATAGATCACATCCAAAAATGGATTGTGATTCGTAAGTGTTGAGTTCTTGTGTACCTTGGGAAGTGGTCCCATTGTGGTTTTGGGTCTCTAACCACAAGAGGGAAATACATTGGGACTATGTACCTTGTACTTTATGTCTAATTCCACTTTGACTTCACTTAAGTCAAAAAGTTGGAATTTTATCACTTACGGCAAAAGTGACATTTTATTCACTAGGTGGGTGAATGAAGGGACATAGAGTGAACTTAGGAAACTTAACCCAAAGTGGGTTTTGAGTTAAGATACTTTTGGAGAGATCTCAACCATGGATTAGAAATGGCTTGGGGTGATCCTAGCCATCCAATCTTAAGTTTCCTTATGGACGCTTTAAGAGGGGTGCATAGGGCCTAAGGAGGCTCATTCACTCATTTGTTCACCTGGAGAGTTTGAGAGAGAGCTTTGAGATGAGGATGGAGGCTATGGTTGAGGGAAATTGTAATAGCCCCGTTTCCCCTAGTTTGTAAATATAACTATAACTGGCCAAGAGACTATGGCGGACTATATATGTGTGAATGTTTGATTTGATGAACCTTTGTATAAAAGGGTCAATGTATGAATTTTTAGTTATTAATAAAAATTGGATATGCGTTGCACAACTGCTGAACAGGGAGAGTTTACCAAGATAGACCATGGATGTTATGAGAGAGATGGTGAGGGGAAACCAAGAATGGTTGAGATGACCCTCACCAGACCAGTACCTACTGGATGTAATTGCTTAATAGTCCTCTGATCCAGAAATGAATTACCAGTCAGGCTGGTAGTTGGAAGGCCATCCTCAAGAGTTAATGAGGAGATGGGGCAGGGTACCCATCTGTAAGGCTTCCATGCCTGACCATGAAATGGGGATTCGGACCCACGCAACCTTGCTGAGGAAGGCAAGAAAGGAGGTAATTCGGGGGACAAAGACAGATCTGCAAGGAAGCAGAGTAAAGAAAACAATCTCCAAAGAAGGGAAGTGAGCATGCTTCGACCCTGGAGTTGAGAGAAAAGTTGAGAAGCAAGCTTGTTTTGGTTGTAAGAAGCCTTGGGCAAGGTTTCACTACAAGCTGATAAACGAGGCTGAAGAGTGACTGAGGAAGTACTCGCGCAGACCTCCTTGCTTGGAGTAGAGAAAACTGGCTACCAAGATCCTGTGGGAGGAGGAGAGTAACCTTTGTCCCTGACTGTCGTGGAGCAAGGAGAAAGAATCTCTCTTAGATCATCATGGTCTAGCTCAGGGGTGGCCAGTGGTAAATCCGTCAGGAGTGGTTGTGCCTATGGTTGGGAGGAAACAGACACCCCTTTCAGCAGTCGCTTCACATTCTCCAGTTCTGATAAGTATTTTCATACTCTGTGTAATACATTGGATACGATGATTGAATATCTGTGTTTATGGTTAAGTCTTGCGGTGTTTAAACAATTATTAGAAATGCTAATTTTCTTCTGTAAATTGCTATATTTACTTAGCTTTCGATTTACCTCAGTTTAGCTGCTAGAGAGTTATGGGATGTGAATCCACAGGAGAGTCGGGGTAGGATTAACTAAAACGTCTAAGTCCTACCAATCTTTTGAGTTTACCTTAGCGGGAATGTCAAATTCAACTCTGTGGGAGAAGAGTGTGTTAATGTTTATGCCATTATTATAGTTCTTTGCATTTCAATAGATAACAGCAACATAAGAACAAGATCACTGAGAAATACACATTCACAAGAGACACAGCATTTATCTTGGGAAACCCTCTAGGGGAAGAAAACGCAGTAAAACTTCCTTATTATAGATTGCCAATACAATGTCAAGAGATAACTCAAACCAATACAGAAAGTCCTCTCCAAAAGATGCGCCACTCTTCTCTCTCTCTCCAACTGGTAAATCGAAACTTGCCTCTCAGAATGAGCAAG
>ML784749.1:316660-328639 GCA_009831015.1 Picea engelmannii | reverse complement strand
ACAATTGTCTGTTGACCAATCCGCAAAAGGGGATTTGGTCCTAATACAATAACCAACATGATCAATCCACAATGGGGATTGATCCCATGAATAATATATCAATAATAATAAGAATACTCTTTGCAATTACATTATTTCAACCGGGTGTTCCCTTCAAACTATCCACCCATCTAACTGAGGGCTCATGCCCATGTCCTTAACCCATTTGCTACTAGAAGGATTAGCGCTTAGCCCACAAGAATTTCCAAAGGACCCATATGACCAGGGTCTGGGAACCTTGTGCTAGTTCGAAAGGAGCTAGCCCTTTTGGCTTCGGGACTTCGGGACTTACGACTCCACAACCCTCGAAAATAGTCGAAGTATGGAGTCGCGAATAGATGAGGGTCGTTGATCTGGGGATCCAGTGGAGATCTCTCTCATCCGTTAGATCGGACTTGGGAAGAGTAGCGTTAAGTGCTTCAGCGTATTCCACTTCGAGAGAATAGGAGTGGTCTAGCGCCAAAACTCTCGAATCCCGGAGTCGCAAAGTAATCTGGACCGTTGATAATAGAGGGACGCGTGTCCATAGATCAATGGCTATCCGGAAGTTCGGGTATTCGGCAGTATAGGGACGCGCGAGTTTCTCTAGAACTCTGCAAGCCGGAGTAAATCCTGACCGTGAATGCTAGGTACGCGTGAAGATAGATCGAGCGTGGTCCGAAGAGGAAGCTGGAAGGCACACGTCGAACTCCCGAATGTCAAACTACCAAAGTAACGTGGACCGTCGATCCTCGAATCCTTCGAGATCCCTCTCAACCGTCGATCTAAGAACTCTGTTGAGAACCCCTCCTAACTACCCAACCAACCGGAAATGCGTTGTGGAGCGACACGTGGCCCCCTCTTGTCTCTGGTCGAATGTTGTCCGTTGAACCAGAGTCGTTGGATGAGAGGCTATGTGGCAAGAGATCCTATAGTCCAGAGCCTTGGTACTCCGGAGGAACTTGGCCAAGATTTTTCGAAGTGTGAAAACTCTCGAAGACGCAAACGGCGAAGTGAATCTCAACCATTGATAGGTAGAGGACACGTGGCGCTAGATCCGAGAGTCCAGAGACTTGGCTCTTCGGGGGATTTGCGATGTGAGGAGTTGGTAAGCTCCGAAGCCTAGAGCCGCAAAATAACAGGAGTCGTAGATCTATGGATCTACGTGGACAGATCTCGACCGTGAGATTTAAAAGAAGTGAGAAGACCGTATGTTGAGGGCTGACGTGGCTCACTGACGTCATCCTGGGTGACATTGACCGGCAACTAAGGTGCCACGTGTCACCCAAATATGGCCGATTCACAAACCCCTTATGCCTATTAAAGCATGACATGTGTCACCCCCTAATGAGGATGCGTGTCACACCCCTAGCCTTCGTCGCATGTCAGCTTTTGGTTCGTGCCCGCCTAGCCAACGTGGTTGGTGATGTGCCTGGGACTCCGAGAGTCTGGATAACTTCGGGAGTTCGGAAGATTCGAACGTAGTGTAATAAAGGGATGTTCAACGTCGATCGTCGAACGTTCAACGTTCAACGACAATCGCCAATGGTCGAAACGCCGAAAACGTAGGACGTCTGTTTCGATTGTCGAACGTCGAAAGTCAAAAAAGGGACGTTCAACGCAAAACGTCAAACGTAAACGTCGATTGTCAAAGCGCCAAGGCCACGTGGCGAGATTTTGGGACTTCGAGGAGTAAGAAAAATGGGCATTCAGCGCCAAACGCCGAAGACCACAACTAATAACGCCCAGGTAACTTCGGGAGGCAATAACTTGCAGACCATAGCTCAGATTTTAGTGTGGTGACGACCATTAGAAAGCTCGTGGCAAGCAGTAGCCAACGGAGATCTCGAAATTAGGATTTGACATAGTTAGGAACACCAAAATTTTGATGTCCCACCCTTTAAAAGAATATCTAGGGGTCGGGTGTGTTACAGAAGCTTGGGCACCTCCTTTCATGGAGGACTCATGGAGGCTTAGGCCCTCTATTATTTGTGGTGGTGGTTCTAGCTTGGAGGAGGGCGCACTATAGGAGGAGGGTGCACCCTTAGCAGGCACTAGCTACACTTGGAGGATTGCAAATCTGTCAGATTCAGCATGGAGGTAGCACACAACAGCGTGATTGTGTACAAGGGTTTCTTCATCTGAGGTCCTGAGGTCAAGGTCGCATTGTTTCAGTGCATAGAGCAATAAGGGAAGAGGGCGCACTAAGCTTGGGCGCATTTCTCTTCTTGGAACTCCAAAGCATCTCGAAAGGAGTTGCTATGGTATCAAGGTCCATTATATCTGTATATTTGTTGTATCTCATGCTTTAGACATCACTTATATATACCTTCACTCTAAATCGGTTTTCCTCGGGGGGGTTTTATCCAGGATCGTGTTGACCAAAAATACTTGTGTCCTAAATTTCATGCATGCTTAGTTGTTTAGATCAGCATTTTAGAGTTGTAAAGATCTAGAGGAGTGTTACTTGTTTTGAGTTATATTGCATGTGCTAACCACCGGTTCGAAAACACTTGCAAGGGCACCTCAAAGAACACTTAACCGTAAAATTATGAGCAGAATAGTACTTGACTGTTTGCTGTCCTAAAACAGCAGCAAAGGACAGTTTTGGAGACTAAACTTAGAGCTCAACAAGAGGTCAAAGACAGACCTGTTGGGCAGCCTCATAGTACCTCAGTTTTCTTCAGTAAGTTCACTATTAACTAACTAAAAGCAATTTTGTACTCAAACCAGAAACACAAACTTTTAAATACATTCTAAAATGTGAGGGTCTTACTTCTCATCTTGACTTGCACATTACACACCCTTCTACAAAGTGCTCCCTCCAGTCACCTAAAATCATCATTTATAATTTAGTTTTGCCTTCCACAAACTCAACAAACCGGTCCCTCTTTTTATCATATGCTTTGAAGCTCCAGAATCAAAGAACCAATCTGTCAACTTACCTCCTACCTAAGATGCCACAATATAATAGAACTCTCCGTCTTCATGTTATGCAACATCGACCACCTTCTTCACGACTATGCATGGTTGTGTTGCTCATCCCGAAACCTTTTCCTGGAATCTTTCTTGATATGACCAAATTTATCACAATAATAACACTACACATTCTTTGTTGATTTACCTATAAACCAGAAGGCTTGTCATTGTTGCTACTATTCCCTCTTTGCTTCTCCTTCCCTTTGCCCTTGAGCTTTGTTGCAAAGCCAAACTCAAATGCTCCATTGCTGCTTCTGAATTGCTTTTTCCAACTGTCCTTGCAATGACGGACTACACAACATTCCAAATGTGTTGTCAAGGGACATCAACATGACATTCAAGGTTACAACAAAATTTTCAAAAGAGGAAGGCAACCTCTTCAAAGTAATCACAACAAGATCTTCCCAATCTACTTTTATGCTTATTGCAAACAGTTGATCCCAGATGTCTTTCAATTTCAGCATGTGTTCTAAAAGTCAATCACCGTCCTCTATCTTCATTGGAAACAATAAACTTTTAGCGTAAAAAGCCCTACCTTTGTTGGAAGTCTCATGCATATCTCATGGCCTTAACCAAATTGTGAAAGCATCCTCAGCATTTTGCACTGGTCCGAGCATGTCATCATCATGGACAGCTTTATCAACAACACTACTTTATTATTCAAATCAAATTCTTCTCAGTGATCTTCATCATCATAATCTCTCTTTTCCTTTCCAGTGACCACCCTTAACAATCACTTGCACAGGAATATGGCAATCATCCACTACTCCCTTAAATTATAGTTGTGATGTAACTTCTCACTGGAGTACAAGAGCATATTTGAAAGACTTGCCATTTCTTTCAATAGGAAAACACGAAGGGCCAGTGAGAAAAATTAGAAAAACTCATAATTACTTGCAGAAAAAATTGTTGTGATAAAACACCACTGAATCAATGTGGCATCAACCCAACACCTCCTCTGTCCCACAAATCTGTTGCAGAAATATTTCTGCCCACTCTACCAGCCAAACACACATCAAATGCCAAAAACACTGCAAAAGTTTGTAAATTAAAATCAAAAGTTACAAACCAGTCTTGGGATTTGTTCCATCTGCAGAAATTTTGATCATGTTGTCTATTTAGTATTTCTACACATCAGCTTTGGGATTCATGCCAGACTCCCTTATCTTAAGATTCATGCATAGAGTTTGATGCCTCAAGATTCGCACCCAGACTTGGTTGGCCAGAATCTGTTGCTTCGTGATGCACACCTTGATTCTGTTGAACAAAACCTGTGCCTCAGGATGCATGCATGGACTCTTTTGAACAAATCTAATGCCTCGGGATGCACAACCAAATTCTATTGCACAAAATATTTGCATAGGGATGCACATCCAAATTATATTATGTGTAGAATCTTTTATCTCTGGATTTGTGACCAAATTGTTGGGGAAAACTGCACCTATCATCTTCCTTGGAATCCATGCTTCAACACCTCAAACTCTATGTTAAACTCTCCTCAAATTTTCTGTTGCATCTATCCTCAGATCTGTGCCAACACTTTCAAATTCTCTCACTGAAATTTCTGCTCCAACGTGTGCCACCTTCCTGGCCTCATTCCACATTATGTGACTTCATAATGCTTTTGCTTCTTCACTATGACTCTCGGATGCCTCAGATCTACAAATTCATGGTCACGAGAGGAAGGGAAGGATATCACTGTTTATTTTGGAGCACTGTGCAATATAATCAGTCCACTGAAGCCTGAGCCAGTATTCTTGTTGATTTTGAGTAAAGCACATACACAAGGAGAGATCATTGGAGAGGAGGCTCAATAACCAAAAACCCCTATTCTAGTGCAGAAATTTGTCCACTAATGTGTGATGTCAAAAGCAAAATCTGTCAACAGCCAATAGATGACTATAGCAGAAACAGAGGCTCAACACAAGGTGGCCTTTCTGGGGAATGCACTAGCCCTTGCTGATGACCTTATGCCACTTGCTGTCTCAAAAGTTTTAAAGCAACAAACTGGAAACTAAAAAGGCACATGCCAGGCAGCTCTAACAGCACTAGAGCAGATTGCAGCAGATTGCATTACTCTCAATAGAACTTAAGGATTGGAAATGCAATGTTCAAAACGTTGTAGACAGACGGAGAGATCCATTTTGCAGCAATATGTCCTTGGCTTGATTTGTTTTAGAGAAGGCAGTGTGCAATTGATTCGAATTACATTACCTAAATGAGAGAAGCAAGGATCTAATTTGGGACCTAGATCCAATGCCTTCTTTTCTTTCCAGGCATTATTCATGAAATTGAACCAGCTTGCACAACTTGCCGCAATTTTGTTGGTTGTAAGAGACAAGCTGGTAAAGCAATTGTTTACAAGGCTGACAGAGAGAGTCATAATTTGGCTATCCAAAAATCAGGACTTTGGGGAAGTGCTTGAGGATGTTTCAGCATCCGAACTCAGTTTGGACAGCAGCAAATTATCTTGGGTATGCACTTTATAAGCCAAACTGCAAAGTATGGATGTTACTCATCCAGATTCTAGACGTATGAATCAAAGTGTCCCCTCTATAACAACCCCTGCTATCAGTGCATTAGCTGCAAGAGCAATAGACCCTAACCGCACCTTGCCAGAGGATGAAAGGTTTATAGAGAATGCTGAGGCAGTTATCTGCAAGCTTTTTAGCAAGGGATCACATAGCAATCTAGAAGGAGCTTTTATTGATTATCAGAAAACACAAAACTCTTCATCATCAGAATTCTCACTACAGCATGATCTGCTCAATCTAGCCATTTTGCAATCATCAAACGATTTTACAACAAATTTGGAGGATGCCACATGGGAAAGCCCTGAAAATACTGCAACATCCAGCACTACAATTGCTTTGGGGAAAAGTAATTTGAGGGGCCACTGTTACAGTACCTCAGAATATGTATCGTTCAGTGTTTCCAGCTTAGAAGGAGCACTATTATATTTATCATGCTCAGCAATGAAGAAATTAATTTTGACCACCCATTTTTGTGTTAGATGCACTAGACATAGGGTGATTTATAGGCTCAAAGGAATCCCTAGAATAAGATAGCTTTGTCAGTTATAATAATCACATGAGAGCATTGTTTTAGTTCCTTTCTTAGCATAAAGAGTTACTCATGCATTCTCACATTAATGGCTACCATTACCATTACGCATGCCTATATTGATTGCTGTTGTTATGCATGCTCACATTTATGTCCCTCTCACTTATGATATCTTTTGTAACTCCACCTATGTTTAGTACTTAGTAACTCCCACTCATATGCGTGTCACTCAAGGAGTATTGTAACTCCTCTTTTCTACAAAAAAAAAGTGATAAAAGGACTCTTGGGCAGTAGAGATGGGGTTTTGGAAGTGTACCATTGCAGGTAGTTTGGAAGAAACCATTTGGGCCAAGATAAGTAAGTGTCAATACTGCCTTGGATTTGGCCTGAGTTGACATCCATACCTTCTTGGGACAGTTTCAGACTTGATGTGCTGGGGATTCAGAGCATTCAGGTGTTGTTACTAGTAGCTACTATTAGTTTTTTTCCTTCTGTTACTGCTATAGAATCTGCTATCACCTCTACTGCTGGAAAATTGCTGGAATTTCTGTTGTTAGTGCTGAATCTACTGTTGTAACTTGTTCGATTTACGGTTATTATTGCTGGTTTTTTTCTGTCATTTGTTGCTGTCAGCACCTATCAGTTTTCAGATTTTTGAACCAAAAATATCAGATTCCAAGTTTGGCTCATAACAATCTTTCAAGGGTTAGAACTCTAGCTGACTTGTCATCATGGAAGGATGGAAACCCATCACGATGGGCTGGATGGAAGATTCCTCCTAATCAGCCCTCTCATATCCTGGATCTCTGGAAAGTATTGGTGAATGCTCTGAAAGGTCATGCTCCCTTTTTAGGGAAACTCCTGACTTCCTTTCATGGGGCCATCTTTCAAGGAGATTCTATGTTAAAGAAGGATACATGAATCTCCTATCCCAAAACAGTCCGGGTGGCATCCCTCGTCTTTAGATGGAATCTGATTTGGAACTGTCTCTATCCCTACTATTTTTTTCATGGCTTTTGACTCACAATAAACTGCTTACTGCTGATAACCTTATTAAGAGCAGAATTGTTGGCGCATCCTGCTGTGTCCTTTGCAAATCTAGCTTCCCACCTATTCCTGAATTGTCCCTTTGTCCTTTCTATGTGGTGTCTAGTCCTCTCTGAAATTTCTCCCCCCACATCCTTGTGTTCCAATGCTTGGAGTCACCTCTTTGTGGAAGGGTATAGCTCATACCCTGGACTTCTCAAGGGCAAACCTGTGATCAAATCTCCGTGGCTTTTGATGCCAAGGTTCATTTTGTACAAAATAATGTTTGATAAACCTATGCAAGCAGGGGCAATGCTAACAGATTCTTAAGAAAAACAGAACGTAAAAATGGCACACGTACACAGTACACAAGGGATTTACGCTAGAAACCCTTTACTGGGAAAACCAGCAATCTCAGAGCCACACCTCTTTCTCATTATTAACAAAACAGTTCACAATACAATATTTAGGTATTCTGCATCATTAATCAACCCTAATCCACCAAGCGGTATTAGATTACAGCCTACACCCTAATCCTCATATCAGGATGCACAGTCTACCTTCAAAGATATCTAACAACATTACCTTGGCCAAACCAGTCAACCTGGCCATTAGAGGCACTTTACAATGGAGACAATAAACCACTTAAATAGGCTTCCTTCACATGAATACCATGGGCTAAAACCGTGTGCCACCATAAACCACCTACAGTAAACCCACCCTTTACCGAGTCAAATTAACCTAACACATTCCATGGAAGATCTGGCTGAATAGAAATTATTTAATCTTTAATTGTAAAGGAGAAAATACAGACCACAGTCCAAACTACAAAATTTAGCATAGCTCCCCCAGGGGTGTAGATCAGTTGGCGATAGAGTGCACTGTTAAGGCAGTCCTTGCAACATCACCGGTTAAAACCTCGCCTAGCCCGTATGTCGTGCTTGGGGGGTGTGCGGTGCAACAGGAGGTTATAGTGGTAGCGGTTGGAATTGACCCCGTGTCACGCGAGTACGAGCCCGCCCTAATTGCCGATTCCACCAGCCAAAAAAGAAAAAATTAGCATAGCTGCAATCAGAAAAGCGGTGATGGCAATATTTCAGGGTGCAAAGGAAGCTCCCAATCTTACTAAAGTCTGAGAGAAAAGTTGGTTGCACACTGCACCTATGTTACCAAGAGCATCCCCCCCTGCTATGAAGCTCAGAAGCTCGCTCCAAGTTGGAGAGCCCAGAAAGCCACCCTTGGAGCACGCTCCAAAAATCCTGGAGCGCGCCCTGGCCTACTCATGGTCACTCCCTGCCAATCTGGAATCGTCGCACTCCAGAATTTTTGGAGCGTGCTCCAAGGACGCCATGGGCACACTCTCACCACGCTTCGTGCATGTGCTCCAACAACAGAACTGGACACTCTGGCGCATAACCAAAAAAACACATTTTTTTTTATAAAAAAAAATTATAATTTATGAAAGGGGTGGGTCCTACCCTAGGCTTAGGGTTTAGGGGAAAGAAAGGAGGAGAATAAAGGAGTTATTCCCCCTCCATTCTCCTCATTCTTTCATCTATGTTTGCATGAGCTTGGAGAGGAGGAGAGAAAAAAGAAGAGCTTGGAGAGTGCAGATTTGTGAGAGCTTGGAGCAGAGAGCAAAGGAGAGCTTGGAAGAGTTAGCAAAGAGGAGCTTGGAGGAGAGAACAAAGGCAACCATCTATCTCAAGTTTCAGCTTTCAAGTTTCAAGAGCTAAAGAGGTAAGCCCAAACACCAACTCCCTCATTTCCTTGGGTTAACTTTGTTAAATATTTATGGGTTTTTGCTCCTCTCCTACTCTTTACCATTCCTTCTTCTCCCTCATTTCATTGCAAGTTGTTCATCTAAAACTTGAGAAAAATTTTGGTTCTCGTGGTCTTGGAGGGGAATAGGCATCGGAGGGAAGAAGAGGATAGTGGTCATTTTCATGATGAGTCACAATATGAAGATGGTGAAGGGTTTGAAGAGGATGAAGAGGGCGAAGAGGGCAATGAAGGTGGCAAAGCTTCATCAACACCCTGTGTGGAAATTTGTGACAAAAGTTGAGGATGGGAGAGGTGGTGAAACGGTTTTTTTTGTCCTCGTGATTTTCATGATGGAAAACCTTTTAATAGTTCATATACTCGTGTGAGGAGGCATCTTTGTTGTGTAATGGATAATGATGACAGGAAGGGGGGCATTGGGATCACAATTTGCCCTAAGATGTTCAAGGAAGAGAGACAAAAATACATAAAGATAGAGGAAGTTGCACAAAGAAAGCATGGTAAAAAACAAAAGCTTCACTCCAATGCCTCATCTAAATTTGGTGGCAACACATCTCCATCTCATGGTTCTGGAACCTCTGGATCTAGAAGAACAATAGCAGTTTTTCGTGATATTGGACGCTGTTAAAATATTCGATGTGCTTGTTTTACCATAGACAACATCACAATATTGTCACCCAACCATAGACACGCAGCCACCCCCGAGCACCATAACCTTTGCTCGATAGAATGATTTCGAAAGCAGCACTAGAACCAACAGATAACTAAGAGAACGCATCTTTCTCCAAAGATAGCATACCAAACAGAAAGTCCCAAAACCACAAAACAAGAACAATACTCAACTGCAGCAGTTGCAGTTGCGGCTACCGAGAATACCACCAAGAGATACTAAGAGGTAGGGCGCTTATCTTAAGGCTAGATAGCGCTAAAGAGAGAGACCAAGAACCACCCCAAAAGATCCACCTTCCATCCTTGCAGCGGCAGCTCCAAACTTGTGCCATGCTTGAGAGAGAGTGAAGTGTGTGACTACAAATGAGCTCAAGCGCCCTCTATTTATAGTGGTTCTTGTCACCTGTCTAGGCCGAGTTGTCCTTTTAGAGGCTAATACTTAAATATTAATTATTTTACTAAACCGACTTGTCTTCTAGGGTTTTTACACATCTGTTTAGGGTTTCTCTTGCTTCCAGAATATTCTATTCTAGCCAAAGGTTACATATAGAGGTTAATACCTCCCACAGCTACCATAATATCAACAGAGGTAGGGATGAGGTGGATGCAAAAGTGGTCTAGTTTCTCTATGCTTGTGGTATCCCATTCAATGTGCTTCGCTCCCCCTATTGGCATGATCTTGTCAAGGGAATCAACGACGCTCCCAAAGGATACAAGAACCCCTCCTATGAGAAAGCCAAAATTGTGTTACTTGACAGGGAAAGAGCAAAAATCCAAAGAGCTCTAACACGGTTTATAGATGATTGGGGGGACTTTGGGGTATCCATTGTATCAAATGGTTGGACAAATGTTAGAAACCAACATTTGATCAATGTTCTTGGTGTGTCTGCTACCGGCGCAGTGTTTCTTGCAGCACATGACTCCTTCTCAATCATTGTATCTTCTCAAAATATTGTAGAGATCCTATTGAAAACCATTAATGATGTTGGTCCTTCTAATGTGATTCAAGTAATCACCGATAATGCAACAAATTGTAAGGGAGCAGGTAAAATCATTGAATCAGCTCATCCACACATTTTTTGGTTTGGATGTTTGGTGCACACCTTGAACCTTTTGAAGCATGATATTGTCAGGCATAAAGAGTGTGGATGGATTAATGACTTGTACAAGAGGGAAGAATCTCATCAAATTTGTCACGTGTCATACAAGGGTCAATTACTTTTATGGCACTTACTGTAGGTTGTAGCTACTTAAGATTGCAAAAACTAGATTTGGTAGCTATTACCTCACCTTTAGGCACCTATTGCAGGTGAGACAAGCTTTGGGTGCTATGGTGATGAGTGATGCATGGGATGAAATGAGCACTGATAGAGAATGTGCTAATGCAGTGAATGAGACATTTCTTGACAGTCAGTTTTGGTCACAAGTTCGGTATGTTTTGCAATTCACCAAACCAATTTATAACATGATTAGGTTTGCAGATTCAGATCGACCAATCAATAGGGAGGTGTATGAGCAAATGGATAGCATGTTGGGGCAGATTAAAGACATTTTTTAGCCTAGAGATGTTAACCTATATAATCATATTTGTGTAGAGGTCTAAAAATGGTGGGAAATGCTAAATATTCCACTACATGCCTTAGCATTTGTGCTAACACCTAAATACTATCATGTATCATGGATTTCATCACCAGCACCTGATGGTGGATCCAAGAAAAAACCACACCAAGATCCAAAAGTTCAAGCTGGATATATGAAAGCATTAGAAAAATTGGTCCCGGACAAGGAGGAGTGTGACACCATACGAAGACAATTGAGCCAGTGCATCCTTAGCCATGGTGCCTTTGGGACAAACCTTGCAATTAGAGAATGAGGGAATTGGAATTCTCTCAAGTGGTGGAACATGCATGGCGGTGCTAACCCACAGCTGCAATGTTTAGCAACACGGGTGCTTTCACAGGTGGTGAACACTTCTTCTACAAAGAGGTGTTGGAGCACCTCCAGTTTCATCCATAACGTCAAAAGAAACAGGTTGAATGTAAATCGGTCAGAGAGCTTGGTTTATGTTCATTACAACTTGCGATTGTTGTCCCATTACTGTGAGAAGACGAAGATGGATAAAAACTTGAAGCATTGGGACAACAATCCAGAGGAGGATAATTTGGAGGATAGAGTATTGCTTTTAGAGCAATTGGAGAATGTTCTTTTGAATGATGATGATCATGTTGAAATGCCACCCCCCATCCACTTCCATGGTCCCCATGTCTGAGACTCCAAGTACAGCACTAGGAGCTTCATCTTCACTTCCGCCACAGTCGTCTACATCTACTTCTGCATAGGTGACCACTTTTGTCCTTCTCGGGAGGCTCCACTACCACCATGAGGAGGTCCATGTTAGCTTTTTAGCTCGAAAGGTACTCCGCATGTTTTGTCTTGTATGCA
>ML784749.1:304445-315750 GCA_009831015.1 Picea engelmannii | reverse complement strand
CTTAGCAATGTGTATTTCTACTTATGGTAATTTATGAATGTGGGTTTTATGCAATTATGAAATTTATGAAGACGGTTATCTCTAGGTTGCTAAGTGTTTGACAGAATATTAGCTTGTTGATTTTTGTCATTAAAAATCTACAGTCCACGCAACAATCATGGTGGTGGAAGGAGGATGGGATAGTTGTTTGATGTTTCTCTTTTTTCATTACTTTATATGTCATAGTCTATAGATGATAGATTCATAGTATTTAGCAACTAGCTCAGTTTAAATTTTAAACTTTATTGTTTTGGACCTTTCAATCTTCATACTTCAGTGCAGATGGCCTATTTTGTAAACATAACTATTTGGTCATGATTCATGTTATTGTTAACAATTGTTGGATTATGGATAACTAATTTCATTCCATAAGTTAATGGTCTACTTTCTATTATATGGCTTAAAAATTTGTACGTTGGTTTGTAAGTTTGTAATTGCTAGAATCTAGATGGTTGATGCCCGAATGATTAATCATTGATGTACTATGGATGCCATTACTATCTTATATTAATGTACAAATATGCATGGTTTCGTATATTCTGCAACTAATTTATCTTTTTGCATGTTTTTTAAATATAAACACAATATATATATATAACACAAACGCTCTCGCTCTCGAGATTTTTGGAAAATGATGCTCCCAACGCTCTCGCTTCACTCCACGCTCTGGAAACGTAGCACTGCATAGTTAGAATCTTCTGGACTGGATCTTCATCCCAGCTTCTATCAATCCTCACATTCTCCCTTCTATTTAGAACCCCCAGAAGAAACAATTGATGGAGAAAATCTCAAAACAAGTACACACTGCAATTTAATGGCACTGCAAAAGGAAATCTTGGTCCCACAGGAGCAAGAGGTATAACCTTTGATCCGCGAGAACAAATGAGATGCAAATACCCTTGGAATATAGGGATCTCCAATAACAACATGGCATGAACTTTTGCAATGTTAAGGGATTAGAAATCCTATCTCATCTTAGAGAAATCCTTCCAAAGCAATGGCTATAACTTCCCCAAATCAATAAATCCTTCCTTAAGGTTTGTCATCCAAAAACCTGCCCTCCCACATGTTGGGCGCAGGCCTGTTTTGAGAAAGGAAGTCTATTATGGACTCAAAAATAGGTCTTTAGAAAATTATGATTGTTGAGAGACTGTCGATTGTAATAATGTGATAGAAGAGTCCAATAAAGTAGATTTTGAGGGTTAGGTCATGGGTTGAGGAACCTGGTGTGATCTAGTCCGCCTCATAGAGAGTTCTCACCCTCGATCTTGATTGTATTACTGAAATGTAATGTTCGCAGCACAAGATTTTGCAGCAGATTAAATAAAAGAGCAGAGAAGCCAGATCTTTGTGGGCGTAGCCCCAGGAGGGGGTGAACCACGGTAATCCTTGTGTTTTGTGTGATGATGGATGAATGTTTACTTTATGTTAATGATTAGATTATTAATGAATGATTAAACTAGATGTATCAGCATGCATGCCTAAGGTTAAAGATGAATAAATCCTAGAAATACTTAAATCATTAATAAGGTTAATACATGAAGAAGGAAGGACACCACCACAAATCCCCACTCATTCCTAGACTGCAAACACCTGGGTATTGCACTCACTCATAAAAGCTATCTCGGGTGAAACTGCGCTGTGCACCCTGTGCGCAGCGTTGCCTTCTGGTTTTTTAGGGTTTTGTTGGAACCCTGTTGAGATCCGAACCTGGGTCGACCCAAGAAGAAGTAAAAGGAAGAAGATCCAACCAACAAATGGTTTCGTTGCCGGCTGGAACTACACAGGATTGAGTGGACGAGATCCATGGAAGAAACGCGCGGAGAATGAAAGTATAGAAGGGAATGTTCAGACCATGGAACCCAACAAAGGCGGAGATCGAAAGATGGTTGAAAACAAAGAAACTTGAGTTTGCGCAGAAGGACAACAGAAACCCTAAGTTAACACAGCGCAAATATCTCGACAAATACATGTTTAGCGACTCACATGAAGTATTTTTCTGTGATTTCCTGCATTTGTTGCAGGAGTGGTTATTGAGGTTAAAAGACAACCACCATACAAATCGAATCAGACAGCTGGAGTGGAATCATGTGGAGATTGAGCAATTACAGCAAGTTAATAACAAATTTACGCGCAGTAGATTTATGGTTAGACAGTATTGTTGCAGGTTTTATCACAGAATTTGCAGTAGATACCGCGAAGTCTTTCACCGCAACAGCGCAAGATTTTCTAAAAGGACCCAGAGGTAGGTACATAAGATCAATGTATACTTCAATCAAGATTTTATTATATAACAGCGGGTGATTACCATGGAATCAGACAGCTAAACTTCCATGCGTGTATAGGGGAAGGGGGGAAGCATTGACAGGAGGTTGAGAAACGGAGGAAGAGATGGATAAGGGAAAGAAAGAGGCCATGGACCCAATCATGATGGAAGAAGATCAGATAAAGCAGATAATGACAAAAGCTGGAAAGACGCACAGTGGAGCACCCTACCAATATAAAATGAATAACAAGAAGAGAGCCATAGCCGACAGAGAGGGCTTGGCAAGCGATGAAGAAGAGGTAGAGGATCTCTGCGCTGTGGAGCAGATTGAGGAAATCCTGCGAGCAACATATGAAAGGAAAACAGGAGGTCCAAGGTGAGGGACAGAAGGCAGAACTCCAATCCAGATCACCATCAGTGTAGAACCTGCAACCCCATGTGCGACTAATACACTAGAAAGAACACCAACGTTTAGACAACTGAAATTTAGTGGAGGAAAAACAACAGGACGCGCATCCAATCAAGGAGCATCAACTAGGGAGCCAGTTCAAGAAGTAACAGTCAATTATCTACACCGCGCGGAGGCAGTAGTTCAACACAATTCAAAATGGAAGGACATGATCCCACGATCAAATTACAAGAATTTTGGGGAGAGGCATCAGAGGACCCTGAAAAGCACTTATTCATCTACGAGAAGATCTGGGAAGCAAAGCAGATCACAGATGAGGATACAAAACTCGCACAATTAACTATCACACTAAGAAACTGCGCACTGGACTAGTACATGAGCCTAGATGTAAACAGTCCACCAGGAGTAACAAAGACTATTGCAGACGTGAAAAAACTACTAATAAACGAATTTCAGAATCCCAACTCAAAGGACCAATATATGAATGAAATGATTGAAATCAGGCAAAAACCAGGTGAGTCTGTTTGGGAGATTGATCAGAGGTTTAAACGTCTGAAAGGTAATTTGAAGTATGCAATTACTGACATGCAACATAGGCACTTATTTGTGAACTCATTGTTACCACATTTGAAATACCCGTTAAGATAGCATAAGTTTCAAACTCGGGCAGAGGCTCTGCAGGCAACCTTACAACTGGAAGAAAACTAGTATCAAAAGACAGATCCAGCAATAGAGGAGTTGAAGGAAGATCTGAAGAACTTAACATTTCAACTTAACCAGAATAAGGGCAAAGAGAAAAGAGAAGTCGTTTAGTATACTCTATGCAGGACGGAAGGGCACCATAAGAACGAATATCCAACTCTCGCGCAATATATGGCAACAGGAGTACCAAACCCCTTGCCAACAGGAGGACCATGGTGCGAGATTTGTAAAACGCATGGGCATGATCCATATCATTATCCAATGATGCAGAAGTATAAGACAGTACCCAAAAGTTCATATTGAAATTTTTGCAAGTCAGTGTGTCATGATGATAAGGATTGTAGGACGATGGAGCTGATGAGAGAAAGAACTTCAGATACATATAGGGTGCAAGCAGAAATGATGACAGGACAAGCTACACCTCAGTTCAACCAGGTACCACCACCAAACAATAATGCGCAACGGCAGTACAACAATGCGCAGCCGCAATACAATAATGCGCAACTACAGTATAACCCCACACAGTATAACCAGGTACCTCAGTACAACGCACCGCGAGGAAATGGAGGTGGATACAGAGGTGGAGGACGAGGCAGTGGACCAATAGTGTGCCACAACTGCCAACAACCAGGACATTATGCAAGGGATTGTCCACTTCCACCAGCAACATGTATGTACTGTCACGCAGCAGACCATGACACAGAAGACTGTCCAACACTCTTGGGAAATATCCAAGAAAAAAGAAACCAGAACAACCAGAATGTCCAGTGGATCTCTGCAAAAGCTAGGGATGATGGGAGAAACATCAATATAGTCACTCGAGGAGGAGCTAAGACAGGAACTGATGCAGTAAAACAAGATCCAGCGCAACACCAATGGGTTAAGAAGAACACTGAGCCACAGAAGTAGTTTGATGCACGAAAAGAAAAGGAAACATTTAAGGAGGCCAGACAGGAATTTCTCAAGCAAAATGTTGCATCTACATCAGTCGCGCAGCAAACTCAGAACTCACCAACATACGAGATGCCCTCCTCAATGGACCACACCAGTAAAGGACAACCTTTAGAGCAAGTACCATAAAAACTTTTCTGCAATCCTATGATAAGTTATTGATGGATCCATCATCTGTTAAGATCTTACAAAATCTGCTAGAAAGATGCAACATAGAGGTAGAAGGAAAGTTATCGCAGAAAACAGTCAATCATCTCCATACAAGAAGAAGGACAAGCAGGGAATTCAAACTAAATGCTAATATTGGGGACTTCAACATGGGAGATATTATACTGGACTTAGGCTCTGAAGTAAATGTCTTCCCTAAGAAGACATGGCAGTGTATGGGAGAACCCACACTAGGCTATTCACCTGTCCAGTTGAAATTAGCAAATCAACACAAAGTGTTACCAATTGGAAGGCTTAAAGGTGTGACAGTAGATTTGGATGGAGTGCACACTATGGCATATTTTGAAGTAATAGAGATAGTAGATGGCACAACACCTTACCCAGCATTGCTTGGATTGGATTGGGCATTTGATAACCAGGCTATAATCAACCTGAAGACAAGAAAAATGACTTTTGAATCAAGCGAATATAGAGTCATTGCACGATTGGACCCTTCAAAAGGAGAAAGGTTTGTAGAGGCCACCTGTTTGGATCTGGAGGAAATAAACCAATTGTACAGAACCATCGCGCGAGAAGAGGATTATGTCAACCCAACTACAGATGGGGTACTCAGCTAGAGAAGCATTACATCATGTGCTTTCGACTCAGACACAGGTTTGGAGAATTGACAACAACGGCTACATGAAGTTTCCACAAGAAGGTGCGCAAGAATAGAACGCGCAGTAAGATGGGTTGGTACAGAGATAAGAGAACCTCCTAGTTTTCATGGGTTAAATGACTTAGAGGAATTTCTGACAAAATATGAAGAGGAAGTGTTAGAAAATCAGAGACTCTTAGCCTTAGATATTGCACTCAAGGCAACACCTGCAAGATGGTGGGGTGCGCACAAAGAAACAATTTAGGACAGGTATCAGTGTAAACGACTACTGTGCATTAGATTTGGCGTAGAGCAGGGGAGCAATAAAATGCCAAGGTATGATGGGCAAGGAACACCAGTGGAACACTTGGAGAAGTGCAGAACATAGTGGAGGATGATACCACCAGAGGAATGGCCTCATCACTTTATTCATACATTGGAAGGAATCCCAGGGAGCTAGTATATAGACCAAGAGATGTGCAGAGGCACTATAGAATGGACAGCATTACAGTAAAACTTTGTAGTAACTTTCTCGTTTGAACATGAGAACCCCAACATTGATTCGGCGCTGAAGCTGATACGGGGAATGATATTTATTGATGAACCAGAGGTTGAAATCATGACAAAATATCAACAACAAAACAGACAAACAGTCAAAGAACTACTCGCATGCTATCATGTTGAAGAGGAAGCACCAGATAAAGATGATCCGCGCAACATTCAGATTACAGAGATTGAGGGAGAAAGAGAGGTGGCAAGTCCATCTCTGGAATCAGAAGTGTTTGCTGCACCAATCAAAGTTAAGAAAGTCAACATTGGGACGAATGACAATCCTAAAATGGCAAGTATTGGAGACTATTGGGATGAACAAACAGTAGAAAGAATAACAAAGTTACTGCGCGAATACAGTGACTTGTTCCCAACGACCTTTACAGAGATGAAAGGCATAGCAGGGGAGCTAGGTGAGATGAAGATACCCCTCAAACCTGAAGCTAGACCTATCAGGCAAAGACCCTACAGATTGAATCCAGTGTAAAAGCAGAAATTGACCGAATGTTGGAAGCTGGTATCATAGAACCAGTGGAGGAATCTGAATGGATCAGCCCTATGGTAGTCCAAGTAAAGAAACAAGGGGGGATAAGGATTTGTGTATATCTGAGGAAAATTAATGATGCTTGCTTACATGACCCTTTCCCCTTTTACAAATGAGGTCTTAGAGAATGTGGGAGGCCAGGAAGCATATTCATTTACAGATGGATTCTCAGGTTACCATCAGATCAAAATAGCTCCAGAAGACAGGTATAAGACTACTTTTGCTACAGAATGGGGATCCTACCAATATACAGTCATGCCATTTGGACTAAAGAATGCACCAGCCATGTTTTCAAGAGTAGTCACAGTTGCTTTTAAGGAATTCATGCATCAATTTCTAGAAGTATATCTAGATGACTGGATTGTATATAATCTGTTAAAGGACCATGTAGAAGTGTTAAGACTCATGTTGGAAAGATGCAGCCAATGTCAGATCTCATTAAACATCAAGAAATGCATTTTCGATACACCTTTTGGAATATTGTTGGGACATAGAGTGTGTAAACAAGGTTTACTAGTGGACCCTACAAAGATTGCAGTCATTGTAAATTTACGACCACCAAAGTCAGTGCGCCAGTTAAGAGCAACACTGAGACATACAGGAAATTAATAAAGGGGTATGCGTAGATTACTGCACCAATGGAAAAACTATTAAAGAAGGACACCAGATTTCAATGGAATGAGGCATGTTGGCAAGGATTGGACACTCTGAAGGAAAAGATGGTAACAACACCTATATTAGTATTTTCAGATTGGGAAAAGACATTTCATGTGCATGTAGATGCATCAGCCATATCACTTGGAGCAATTATGGTGCACCCGGGAGCAGGGGGCTTAGACCATCTTATAGCCTTTGCAAGCAGAAAATTGTCGAAATCAGAGTAGAATTACAACATCACAGAAAAAGAAGACCTAGCCATGGTATATGCACTTCAAAAATTCAGGCACTATTTACTGGGTAAACACTTTAAAATGTTTGCAGACCATTCTGCCCTCAAATATCTAGTCAACAAGCCAGTGTTGGGGGGGAGGATCTATAGATGGCTATTATTATTCCAAGAATTTGACTTCAAAGTGATAGTCAAACCAGGGAAGTTGAATGCAGGACCTGATCACCTGTCGAGGGTAACTAATGGAGAAGAACCTACTAACTTGGAAGACAACTTCCCTGATGCACAGTTATTTTTAGTACAGGTAATTGATGAATACTTCGTTGATATTATTCAATACTTAAGTACAAGGTTGCACCACAGGACTTTAACACTGTGCAAAAGAAAAATCTGGTAGTCGGAGCTACAGACTATCAACTCGTTGCAGGACATTTATATAAGATGGGCGCAGATAGCATTTTGAGAAGGTGTGTATTGGAACATGAAAGGCCCGAAATTTTGGTAGAAGCTCATGAAGGTATAGTTGGAGGACACTATGCAGGCAAAGCTACCGCACAGAAGGTATTGCGCACAGGATTATGGTGGCCAACAGTCCATAAAGATGCCAAGGAATACTGCCAAAAATGTAATGTCTGTCAGAGGGTTGGCAAACCCAACAGAAGGGATGAGATGCCTTTAAGACCACAAGTGACCCTGCAGGTATTTGACAAATGGGCAATAGACTTTGTTGGACCAATCAATCCACCAACAAAAAGGTCAGGAGCTAGATATATCATTATTGCGACTGAATATTTAACAAGATGGGAAGAAGTAGCACCAGTCAAAGACTATAGTGCAGAGACAACAGCACACTTCTTATTTGAACAAGTAATCACCAAATTTGGATGTCCCAAGACTTTGATGAGTGACCAAGGCACTCATTTTATCAATAATACCATCAGGGCTATGACTGAGGAGTTTGAAGTCTATCACCAGAAGAGTACACCATATCATCCTCGGGCAAATGAAACAGTAGAAGCTTTCAATAAGATTTTGGAAAATGCTTTGACTAAGATCTGCAATGTTAACAAAGGTGATTGGGATTTGAAAATACCAGCAGTACTATGGGCATACAAGACCACATGTAAGAGGTTGACAGGACAGACACCATTCAGATTGGTGTATGGGCAGGAAGTAGTGGTGCCATTAGAATTTCTGGTACCTAGTCTGCGCGTAGCAGCAATTACCAACATGACAGAAAGAGGTGCAGTGCAGAAGAGATTAAATCAACTAATGGAAATGGAAGAGGACAGGATTCTAGAAGGATTTTACCAGGAAGTACAAAAAGCAAAAGACAAAGCCTGGCATGACAGACATATTAAAAAGAAGAGTTTTAAGGAGGGAGACCTAGTTCTACTCTATAACAACAAATTTTTCCAACACCCAGGTAAGTTTAGAATGCATTGGCTAGGGCCATATAAAGTAAACCACCTTAGGCCAACTTTATCTGCCCTACATCCATGGTGTCACTGATAAAATCACCAAATTTCTTTACTAAAAAGAATATTCGAACCATCTTCAGACCTTACAAAACCATGAAGAACCTCTTTAATAATGTAGAAGATAAATCCAAAACCCTCTTACATCAAGGTGTTTATCAAATTCATTGTTCTTGCAGTGTCTCATATATCGACCAAACAGGTTAGCCTATAAGAACCAAGCTCAAGAAACATATAGTTGATACTAACCACAACTGCACCTCTAAATCAGTGGTAGCTAAGAATTCTGCTTTTACTAATCACCACATTTGTTTTGACCAAACCAATGTCTTAGCTAAAATCCACCACTATTCTACCAGACTTATTAAGAAAGTTGTTGACATTGAGAAGAAATCAAACAATATCAACCATGAAGATGGTTATAAGCTTAGCCAAATCTAGCAACCGATCATTAATTCCCTTTGCATCCTTGTAGAAACCTCTTAATTCCATGTCCCCCTCTTCCCTATCTCTTTCTTTTTCCTTTTTTTTGCCTCTCGCTTGATGTCCCTTGAGTCTCCCCTTCCCTCTTCCCTTTTTTCTCTAATTCGTTTTCCATAAATTCTTCTTGCTTAATTTCATCCCTATTCTTTGTGTTCTTCTTTTCAAGTCTAAACATAAATTTCAACATTTTTAATCTCATCCTTTGTCCTCCCTACCTTTTTCCTTCTTCACCTCTCCTCGTCTCTTTTGGTGAGCTCTCCATCCTTCGCCTTTGTTGAATTTCCTTCTCTTCTTTTATTCATCTTACTTATTTAGTCCCTTCCCGCTCCTTATCATTATTTCTTCCTGTTTTAATTCTTCCTCTTACTCTCCCTTTCAATTTTGAAATTTTTAATTTATAACCATATCCCTTTAATTTATCATTTACTCTTCTTAAGCGTTTTGTCCCTTCAGCGATGCTTCCTTCATCTAAACTTCCTCTCCTTTATCTCATCTTTAATGCGCGCTCAAATATTGAAGTTTTTCATCATTTTATCGTTTGAGTTAGCCCCTTCTTTGACCTATTTCAAATCTAGCTTGTTTTTCACCATAATGGGTGATGAGTTCACCCAAAACGCATTGGATTGAAAGCTTTATACACAGCAAAAAGCCATAAACATGTACAAGATGAAATAGAGTGTGTTGGAGACTCTCAAGTGGTGATTGCAGCTCTAATGGACATCATAGCGTCCAATCTCTTCAAGTTAATAGGATTAACAAACAATGTATCCATAGCATCCAATCTCTTCCAGTTAATAGGATTATCAAACAATGTATCCATCTCTTGAATTGCTTCTAAGATAAGAAGATTCAACATGTTTACAGGAAACACAATGCTGAGGCAGATGAAATGGCAAACAAACCCATAGGCACACTAGAAGGATCTCTCAAAATCCTGAATCAGAACAGCTCCAAAACTATGCACATTCCCCCATTCCTTGAGATGATATCTCCTGATTCCAAATTTCGTCTTGTTCAAGAAGAAACAACTGGGCTGCAGCAACAAATCTACAGTGCTCTCAATATTCAAGAATCCGTAATAGTTATTGGTAACAAAGAGGACCACCAAATCGCGTGGAGTGTGTAGTCCTGGTCACAGAGAACAATGACAGGTTATCTGGAGTATAAGTGCCTGCATCTTCTCTGAACCAGAACTGACAGAAGGACGTGAAAGCCCCAGATGACAAGGAATATTCGGTGACACTAAGTCCTCTCTCTATTGGGCTATGTTTTGTGTTGGTAATCTCTATTTCTTGTCTTATGCACGCTGTGTTAAGTATAGGAAAATGTTATGATCACAGACTTGGCTTAGAAAGCTTATGTATTTCCAGTGATATTAAGATTATGCCAGTAGCAGATTTAGTCAAAGAAGTCTCTGATTGTAATCTCCACAGCATTTTCAGAGTAATAGGGGTAGGCATCAAAATGCTACATCAGGTTACAGTCTGATTTTGAAAAATGTACTCTGAAGAACTCCTCTCAGAGAAAGTCATTGTAAAAACTCCAGTTTCGAAAGCAATATAGAACTTTGTTCTTGTTAAAACTGTTCTCCCATTTAAATCACAATGGAAAAGTTTAATTAGTATATTCGGAGAAGTTACTTGACTGGCAAGTGACAAATAACTTACATAAACTAAAATATCTTTGAGTACGGCCCTAGTCAACATTCTTTTTCTTTCATTTCTATGCAAACTGTTTGAACTTCATAGGAAATGTTTTTATGCAATATCAACTGGCAAGTTGAAGCCTGTGAAATAAAAGAACCACAGTATTCTGAGCTCCCAGGATTATTAAGACAAAAAACACATTCCTTCCCCCTAAATTTTCACAAAAGCCATGCTAAAGTACAACACACTCACTAAGTTCATGGATAATAAACTCGTCCTAGAAGTTGAAGCCAACATTGTTAATAATTTAGCATGAGTAGGATCAAACTCTTTAAAAGAAAAATTTAACTCACCATTACTCTGCTATCATTTAATCTTTTGCAGCTAAAAAGTTGTCCATGGTTCTTTGGAGTGAGACTTACCCGAAACATTGGAATCTTCCAAATTTGACAGTCTCACTGCAAAGAGCTATGGACATCACCATTACTATGTAACTGGCTCGATTAGAACCCAACAAGAAACAAAAGAATCAGGTAAGCTGAGC
>ML784749.1:270901-302100 GCA_009831015.1 Picea engelmannii | reverse complement strand
AGGGCCTTGAGATGAAGATCCTCCTCCTCGTGGACTGCAGTTTTTTCCTTCCCAGGGAGGAAATTAATGGGAGTGGAGATATGGCAGATTGTATATGATTAATAGTTTAACATTTAAGAGGCACGGGATAGATAGCATTTGGAATATGTGGAGGACGTGGATGCTCAAATGTCTTACGGCTCATATCTATTTGATATCTGTCGTATTTTTTCACAATCGAACTTAACATTTATTCATGGCTCAACTGCATACACAATATGCGTATCATCATATTTCTCCGCTACTACATCCCAATAACATACACAATATGCGTGTCATAATATTTTTTCGCTAATCTTGGAGGATGTCGGTATTGTGGTTTAAAAAAGAGTAATTGAAGATATATGAGGTAGCAGTGATAATTTTCTTAATTTTAATTTTTTATTAGAAGATGCATTTTATATATTAATTATTAATTTTGAAAAGATTATAACACTAAAAATTGTGTGTGAGATTTTGAAACGTTTAACTTTTCAATAAATATTTCGCTTATTATTTTATATATTAATTTTTTTAATTTGTAATTTTAATTTTAATTTTTTACTATATTAAAAAACAAAATTTATATTAATTTTTTTAATCTGTAATTTTAATTTTTTATTATATTAAAAAAACAAATTACATTTTATATATTAATTTTGAAAATATTATAACACTAAAAATTATGTACTAGGTTTTATTTTATTGTAATGTTAATATACATAGTTTTTATTTTATTGTAATGTTAATATGTATTGGCACAATATAATATATTATATAAAATATGGTGAGTTAAATAATAATCTTTTACCATTTTTTATACTTAAAAAGGTATTATTATAAAATTAAAGTGAAATTAATTATGGAAAAATGAAAATATCTAAATAATTTTAAATATGCATTGTGTAATTATAATTTTTTCATTAATTTTAATTTTAATTGGATTCTTAAAAGATGATAACTTTGTGTTTTAGAGAAAAGTATTTCAAGATATATGTTTTAGAAGTGATAATTCTATTAACTAATAATCGTGATTTTAATTGTAAAAGAAAATACATAGTGGCATAGATCCATTTTATTCTTAGATTTATTAAACATAAAGAAGGATCAAATTTAATTTTTTGTGTTATCTTGTAACTTAACATAATGTTACCTTGATAACACCTAGGTACTACTCTCAGTGCAGAGAGCACCAAACTGAGTTGATTATAGTTCAATGCTTTCATTATTCACCATGTTATGTATAATACCAAGCACACACATATAAATAGAGAATTAAAGATTTAAATCTTAGTTGTTAGATACATTCGAAATTAAGATGAATTTAGGTTTATATATAATTAAATTTTGTTAATAAAATTTAGAGTAGATAAACTTTTAACTCCAAAAAGTAAAAGATATTGCAATTTAAATTATATATATACATAATTATTTTTAATTTTACATTAAAGAGGAGGGATTTTTAAATTTCTATCTTTTTATATAAAAGTGTATATTTCTATGCATTATTACCAAGTTGAAATTTGGGACTCTTCATTAATCAATTAAAAACATTTAATTGAAAAAAAAATACAAAACAAAACTCCTCCTAATTAAGAGTGTAAATTTATTTTAACTTTAGATTTAACATGCATATAGAGGGATCAAATCCCTCGACCTTCCATTACAATCTAAAATAACTTTTAGACCAAGGGACTTGACCCTTTTCCAACTGTGATAAATACAGAATTAAGATGGATTTTGGTTCTTCATGTACTCCATGTTGAGGATGGTGTGTGTGGGCACAATATGTGTCAATTCTATGTTGAGTATGGAAACATGGAAGTAATTACACATCTCCCTCATATTTAACAACACACCATTAAAATGTTTTAACCATGAGAATTTTACTTCAAATTGTTGATATTGAAATATTTTACTTAAAGTGGACATTGTTTGCAATATTTTATTGATATTTTTTTTAATTATCACTTATCAAGTATTGAAAGAATAGCACATCTCCCTCATATTGGGATATAGAAAGCACCTATCACCCAACAAGAAAAAAAAAAAATTCAATTGCTTATATATAAGTTAATATAAAAAAATATTTTAGTTAAGGTGGATATTAAAATATTTTATTTATGACCAACATTGAAATTTTTTTTGTTATAAATATTTTTTAAATGTCACATGTCATCATGTTGAGCATTGAAGAATTACACATCTTCCTAATAGAGGAGTGTATAAAGTGTCTCTCGATGTAATATAATACCTAACCATCCATTATAACAAGTACTAATCCATATAATCTTCAAGGGATAAATAATTATTCATTATTCATTGACATCTCTTAAAATACAATGAGAGTGCATATAAAGCACAAGTAGGGGTGATAAGTCATGTCCTTGGCAAAGGGCATGACTTATCATTATTACATATTAATGATACATGACATAATAATCATCATGGGAGTATTTTTACATGATATTTGCCTTATGACTATTATGACATGATATTTATTACTTACATTATGATAACAAATGTAATATACCTCGAGCATATCACAAATGAAAGGCACATGGATGAAATAATAGGAGAAAGGAGGGATGGAGGAGAAGTCGTGTCCCTCACTCAATGCACTTGTAACCATATATTGTGTACCTAGACCAAGCATTATGACCTTGCTTGATGATAATTATGGAGTATGAGCAGAAACAACAAGCTCACAAACTTATGATGGTCGTGGATTTAATAAATGAAAGAAGTTGCTTGTCCTTGGGCAAGGTTGTCTCCCTTCACAACTTTCTGAACTCTATGGAAATATTATCTATAATGGCGACAAATGATGGGGAAATTGGGAAGGATGAGAAGGGGGTTTCACCAATGGAGGTTATGGGGAGGAATATTGGCTCCCCACAATCAAGAAGAATGAGGAAATGGTTGTTGATGTTAAGGAGAAGGAGTATCCCATTGACCATTTAACATACCCAATACCCTCAGTATTTTGTTGAGGATATGGGGTATTTCTTGAAACCACCAAATTCACACCAACTTCTTGTCTCTGATACCAAACTCGATTATATGGACTAGTTGTAGAATTCAGCAACGGAACTAAACTTACAATAGCCTTTAACCATCAATTTCAAACTTAACACATGCATGCATCTTTATAATAATTTCAGCCATGAATATGCAAATTAAAATCATGAGCACGAAACTGCACAAACTGGAAATAACATTGTGTAGAATAGAAAGCACAATAACCTTGCATCTAATAACATAGCCAAGTATACTTATCTTTATAGGAAAATAATCCACTAACTAGCTACAAAAGAAGGATGTTAAACCCAACCAAAGGCTCTCTTCTACACCAATTCTCTCTGCAACAAAGGCCACCTCCGAGCTGAAGCTATGAATTCACAAGGGCAAACTCTTCCTATGGTTGGCTCTAATTTATCTTCTCACAACCCAGTTCCCATGTTCATAGTCAATATTTACACTTACAATAATCCCAATCCACAACCCTCTTCCTCATCAACTTGCATGACCCAAGGAATGGGATCCCCTTTTATTCTCACCAGTCCCTCGAGCTATCCCACTTCCCTTCGGGGCTCCATTATAGGCTGGCCAGGAAATCTCACTACTAGGATTCTAGGGATTATGAGTTGTAGAGAATTTCTCAATGACAACAATTATCATCCATATAGCCATAATTCTCACATAATTTGTGGTTCTAGATTTCCATAATTCAATTATAGTATGCTCATAGTAGTTCTCTCAAGGATAAGTCTCTTGATTTCCCCTAGTCGAATGATAGTTTGCACAGTAATTGAATTCTTGATAGTTTGGACTCTCTATTAATTTGAATGACACATAAACATTTGAATTATCTCTTCAAACCCTTCCATTGAATGGTAGTTCGCTTGCATGGAAAAAAGGTATAGCTTAAGTTGCATGGCATGAAGGAGCCACGCATCCTTATGGAGACTTGTGTACCTCCTTCGTACACTAACACCCCCATGGCTTAACCAAAAATTAATTAATAATCAAGGGGCATAATCAAGGTTCCGAGAACTTTGGGTTAATTCAATTACAAATGTCTTTTTCCTTAGCCTACTTAAACCTCCTTGTCTTTCATGATTGTATACCTTCCATTCAAGTGTCAAGTCACCTTCCAAACCTAGATCTTAAAGAGTTCTCCAATTCTCCATCCATAGCGATCTATGTTGGTGACTATACACCTCTAGTAGATAGTGTAGGTTTCAGTGATTGAGGTGTGTCTTTAACCCTTCTAACAGTCTATAAGTACCTTTGCAACTTATCCATGGATTAATATTGAGTATGAGTTGAGATCCATCCACCACCTCCATGCCAACCATGAACAACATAAGGGAAAGGAAATCACTAGTGCCTTCCATGAGTTTGAATAATTTTTTAAACTCTTATTATGTTTTCTTGTCCAATCTTATACTAACATGGGCTCCATATATTTTTTTTGGAAGAGCTTTTCAAATGATTAAATGTTCTTATTCTCCCATCCCCCAAAATCTTTGGGGTTGGGTTTTGCAATATGAAAAAACATGTTTCTCCTCTTTTCCATTCCAAAGAAACTTGAAACATCATTTCTTGCTCTTCTGTTGTGACCAATGGGAATGTAGGCAAGACCGTGCAAGTAAATTGAGATTGCTTTTAAAACATATTTTACCAAAGTAAGTCTCCCACCAAGTGAAAGTCGCTTTTTGCACAACACAACGATCCTTTTTTCTATCTTAGAATACACAATGACCAATCATGGTGCCCATAATTATTTGGATTAGAACAAAAACCTAAGTATTTAAAACCCTTATTGAAAACAATCTTTGAGAAAGGAAGAACCTCCTTTATTGCAATTTTTTGTGCCCTTGGAATACCATTAAAAGAGATGGAAGATTTTTGGGCATTTACTTTCATGCTAGTGGCTTTCATGTACATGTCCAACACTTCTTTATATCTGAAAGCATCAATGAAAGAGCCATTTCTAAACAATAGAACATCATCCATGAAAAGTAAGTGATTTAGAATAACATTTCGACCAATTTTGATAGTTCTTGCCCGTTTTTCTTCCCTTAAAGAAATTACAATCCCACTAAGGCCTTTAGCTATTAGTAGAAAAAGAAGAGGAAACAATGGACACCCCTACCTAATCCCTCTGGATTAGGAGAAGAAAGATGAGGCCAATCCATTTATTAACAATGCATAAGAAACAACATTTATACAATCTTCTATCCATTACACCATGGGGAAACAAAAACCAACATGAATTAATATGAGTATAAGGAAAATCTAATTTAATCTATCATATTCTTTCGAAGGGTCCAACTTCACAATGAGAACCTAAATTTTGCTAGACCAATAGCATCATAGATTTATCTCCCATTTAGGAAATTAAATTGCTCATCAAAATTTACCCTAAAGATAATTGACTTCAATGTTTTTGTTACAACCTTGGATACAAGTTTATAAATAGCATTGCACAGAGATATAGATCCACAATCTTCAAAGGATTGTGGGGCATTCATTTTGGGGACCAATGCTAAGAATGTGGTATTCATAGCCCCCAAGATTTTCCTTGAAAGTTTGGACTCCTCCATAACACCCAATGGATCTCCTCAATCAATTCATAGAAGTTGAGATAGAATTCCACTGGCTACTCGTCGAGGTAGGGTATCTTGTTTGGAAACATAGATAACACATCATTTAAGTCCTTTTTTGATACAACCTCCATTAGGAGCTCATTTTGCTCATCATCAATGAATCTAGAAAATGTCGAGGTTATATTGTCAATCTCAACTATATTTGTTCTACAAGGGCATTTGAAGAGATTTTAAAACGACTTACCCCTTCTTCAGTAATATATTGGAAATTTATCATGTTTAATCCATCCTCTTTGTTGATTCCCCATGTAGTGTTATTAGCCTTCCTCGTGTTTGCATAGTGGTGAAATAACTTTGTATTTTCGTCACCCTAGGCCAACCATATAGCTCTACTTTTTTGGCACCAATTGGCCTCCTCCCATGCAAGCATACCATTTCTTGCATCCTCAAACCTCTTTAGCTCCAATACTTCATCCCGAGAAAAGACAACATTGATATTTCAATCATATATCAGGTAGCAATATGAGTTTCCATCAGTAGATCAGCGTGCGAGTTTTGGAATTTCTCATTTGCCCACAAAATGGTTATTGTCTTGACTTTCTTCAAATTGGACTAGAATTGAAATATTGTTGTTTCCTCTTTATCTAGATCATGGCAAGCCCATTCTCATCTTACAATGTGTACAAATTGCTCCTCATAAAGCCAATGTGGATTAAATTTTAAAGGTCCAAGGGGATTTAAATCATATCCTTCAAGTTGCAAATAAATGGGAAGGTGGTCAGAATCACTCTTAGTTAGAGAATATGATCCATACCTTACAATCGAAGAGATCAACCTCTCATTTATTAAGAATATTTTAAGTCTCTTTGCAATACCCTTCTTGGCTACCCTATTTCTCCACGTAGGAGGGAGTTTAATGAGCACCATATCAACTAAGTCTGCTTCTTATAACTTGTGTAGGAAATAAGGAGTAAAATGATCCATATTACTATTTTTCCCCCATACTTCCCTCCGACTCGAGACAAAGTTTGGGTCCCCTCCTATAATTACATAATACTTTTTTAACCTCCCATGATAGAAAATCATCATCTCAATAGTATTTCCTATTATGTTGTGGACCATATGCATTAATAACATATAAGTGCCTATCCAATCTTGAAGAGAAAAAATATATCCATGTGGTAGTAGGCAACATACCGTGTTTTTTAACTAGGGTGGTAGGACTGAGAGGGGTCATCGTAAACCCTGGAGGAACAACTAAATACACATATGCCTTGAGTCTCAGAATATCTTCTAACAATCAGGCTGAAGCATATGCACTCTTGCAAGGCTTGAATTTAGTTAGCTTTCTCCATACAGTGTTTTTTATCATGGTGGGGGATTCTAGGAATGTTAATAGTCACATGGACTTGGGTACTAATCCCTTGGAATTTAGGTTAGCCTCTATGTTTGTAAGGATGAATCCCATTCCCAATGCCAAGTTCTCCCATGTTTTGTGGGAAAACAACTACCTAGTTGATCAATATGCTAACAAGGAAACTTTAGAAAAAGAGGGGATTATTGTCATAAATGATAACGTTTACCACCAACAATTCCATGATTATGCATTTCAATTCGCATAGGTTCAAAATAAATGGGCACATGACCCTTGGTATGGATGGTATAACACTTGGTAATCAACGTAATGTGAAGTGATTGCTCTGACTATGTCGCATGATTTTGTTGCATCCCTTGCATGATTATGAAACAACACACCGAATCTAGCACAACCAAGGTGGGATTATGGCCTCGTGGATAGATTTTTCATGTGGCAATTCAAACATTCTAGCTTACGGTTTTGGTTGGTGGCTCTCGGTCTAGCAATTGAACTCTTGGACTGGTGCCTCCTTCTCATGGGAATTTCGGGAAAGTGGATGTATTCACCCACTTTCTTTTCTATAGTCTAGGAAGAACCAGGGGAGGATACATAATTTGGTTTTGAAATTGGTCTTTAAGTTTATTTTCTTACTTTGTGTTTGGTTGATTTTTGGGAAATCCTTTCCCTTGTTTTGGTTTCTTGGTTGTCTTGACGGAGTCTTGGCATAATTTGAACGTCAGGGTGGTTATCATAGATGACCCTAGAAGCAACCAAGCCATCATTATGTATTGTGGGTGGTTTATGCTTGCTTGGGAGTTCCTCTTAGAGGAAGCATAAGGGTTATTTAGTTCCAGACCTGGTTTAAATTATGGTTTATGTCAACCTAGATTGGGTCTCAATCTTTCTCCCTTTGGGGCATATAGGAGCTCAATTTCTCATTTCAAGCTTGGCAACTTTGGTTCTGTTGTTTTCTTCTCTCATCTCAGTGGATTGGAACTATGTCAATATCAAATGGAATTTTGTGGGCTTTAGGAGATTTGTCGTGCATTAAGGAGACAAGAGGGCATAATTGAAGGCAATGACAATTTGATATAGTCGATCCCAAGGAAAATTCAAGAGAAAGACACCATTGTATCATCTCAGATTGAAATTATAATGGAGATTTTGGTGCAGCAAAGGCGTCATATTAGAGCAGTGGAAGCCTAATGTGCAACTCTTTGGAGTATCATAGAAAATATGTCCCGAGGAAAGCAAGTTGGACCTTTTAATCAACTACACTCTATGAATTCAAACTCTGGAAAATTCATGGATCATTCAGTGCACCATCTACTAGACTTGAACGCATGCAGGCGATGGAGTCTAACAAGGAAGCAGTTGATGAAGCCGCTAGTACATATGCTTGGTTAAGTTTTCATGTATTACAGAGTTACAAGGCTCTTAGGCACATACTATAGAAGTTAAATTGTTGGGCATTTTTTTGAAATTTTGTACTTGAAACTACTTTTAATGTACATCTATATGTTGAACCCATGCTCTTTTTTGGATTGTGATCTTCTGATAAGAATCCTTTTTTTCATGTACCTTTGCTACAACCTTTTACTTGAAATCTAATATCTCCCAGTTGTGGTTAAAAAAAAAACATACCCAAGTTTTTCAACAAAATATTTTTGTTCCAAGAAGTAATTAATCCTCCCAACCTGCCATTTTAGTCTTCAGCTAGAAACTCCTAGTTCTTTAAAATCCTTCTCAAAATATCAACAACATTAGAGCTAGTACACATTATCTCATGAATTAAGATGATGTCTAGTTTGTGAAGAACAATCGGGCTATGAATTGCATTGTTTTTAGGGAAGTACCAAAACCCCTTGTGTCCAAATACATAACAATCATTTTGACACCTTTTCCCAGGCACACCCTGCTTTAAGGGCCCTATGAGTTTTTTTATGTTTCCTACACTGAATCGCCCTCTTTGCTTTTTGATTCACACAATGCACACAAGATTTCCTTCCCACAACCACATTTCTCCCTAACTAATTATTTTGACCTAAACCTCCTTCTATTCCAGGGTCTCCTTTCTCAACAACTTTCTTCCCAACAAATATTAGAGAATACCTAAGGTTTTTTATGAATACATAACCCTCATCTTCCTCTCCCCTTTTCCAACAATCCCAATACTATTAATCCCTTCAAAGCCTTCTATGTCATAACTTGATGGATCTTCCCTACTAGCACCCAAATCAAGGATTTTATGCAAGCTATGGACTACACTACTTACACCATCATTCCTGCCAATACAAGGCCTTTCCCTAGGATTGTTTAAAGACAATTTCTCACAATATAAAATTGAAGGAAATGACATAGTATTCAAGTAATTTTCCTTACCTTGAAAATAATTGTGTGCATTTAGATTTTGCACCATTGATTTATCCTTTGACAAAAGTTCAATGATCTTCTTATGAACACTCATATTTTGTTCCTTACATTCCACAATGATTGATGGGTCTCCTCCCTCCACTTTCTCAACACAAGCTTGAAATGAAGTTTGAGCTTTCTCAACTAACCTCAACTTTCTTCATGTACAAAGGTACAACATTTTCCCCTTCTACTTGCCCAAATTAAGCTTGTGTTAGGTCCTTTTCAAAACCCTCATTACAATGTTTGAAAGAGAAAAGAGGACATTCCCTTTGGATACAACCCATTATTCAACACTAAGAACATCTAAAAGGAATATTTTGATTGTCAAGGAATTAAGAGAAAGACCATTTACCATGTATAATTTCCAAAACCTTTTGGATCCCTTCCCTTAAATCTAACTCCACATATATCCTAGCTACAATCTTTTGAACCTTATCCTTGGATCTGTCATCCATGGTAGTAAACCCTCAAATATTATTTCCAATCAATTCTAGAATGAATAGGTGCCATCATTCTACTATAAGACTAAGTAATTTAATCCACACTAGTTGTAAAACTACATTTTTAGTCAGTGGCTCAAAACAAGGAATCCAAGGCTTTAATGACTAGAAACAATTGCTCTAGCAACAAGTACCCTTATGAGCTTTTCACAATCCTATGAAAACCTAAGAAGAAATGTCCTCAAGCCTTTCACCAAGCTATGAAAGGCCAAACAATAGCCTAGCAGAGGCCTCCAATATCGCTTTAACCAATTTTCAATAGAAACTTCAAAGATGTACCATTCATGGAATTTCCCAACTAAGGCATAATCTATGCAATGCATGACCTTTCCTAGGAAAACATCCTCCTCTAACACTAATCAGAGCCTCTCCTTTTGGGATCTGTTACAATGAACTCTTTTTCTTATAACATTTACTTCCTAAACACTACATGAAACCTCCTTCAAACCCTCAAACACTATCACTTGTTTAAAACCACCACTTCAAATCTCTTCCCATGTTTCCTTTAGACCACCCTCACTCACAGTCAAACTATGGTGACACAAGTAAATGTCCAAGGTTGATTGCTTAAGAGACCCTCTGAAGTGAGTCATTGGGGTAGTAATTCCGCCAGGGGGGGAGTATCAAATCCATGTCAAAGACAAGACATAGCTTTGAATGTAGCTCCTACATGGAGAGATTGGGTAAGATGCCACAAATACTAACCAAATTTGACCTCCTGATTATTGAAGGTACGACTGAAGCACTTTACTAAAGTTTTTGGAAGGGATTTTACCCTCATCCTTCCATGAGATCCCATGACCTAATTTATGACTAGGGTTTACCTTGCGAGGGTGCCCCATAAGAGCCATGATGCATATGTTGGTTATAAATATAGTCACAGTCTTCAATTTACCATCAATTAAGCATAGCACACTTCATTCATACATACACCATCATAAACCAATGCTTTGACTAGAAATTAGACAAATAAACACATCCTGATCAATTGACACTGGGAATTATAGTGGGAAAACCTCAAGATAAGGAAAAAACCCACTTTCGATAATGATAGAACTTATCTCAAGTTAGCCTATTAGCTTGTTATTCCAATGGCATAACAAATGCCACTTCTTATTTCTTATAACTCACCAACAATGACTACTACTCTCCTAACTTATATATACATTTCTTGAGCTTGCTTGGGATAACCTAACGCCCAAGCAAGACCTCTTTGTGCTTGCCTTGTCTAGAAAAGTTGGTCCCTTTGGTTTCGGTTTGGGGTTTCTACCCCTGACACTCTTCAACCATGGAACTCTTGGTAGCCTCCTGGATACTCTTTTGTGCTTTCCTTTGTCCCGGTTGTATTTATCTTCATGCTATTCTAGTGCATCCCCACCAGGTTTGGTGTCTTTTGACTCTTGTTATTCTATCTCTGAGTTTGGAACTTCTTCCAAGTCTATTTCCTCGTTGTCCTCATGTATATAGATTATGTGTCTTGAGACCTATCCGCCCAAAGCTTTTACTATTGCTACCATGTTTTCTTTAATGTTGTCGTACATGTGCACATCCTACCTTGATTTTTTCTTTGAATTGGTTGATCATCTATCTAGCCTCCATTATGCTTGAATACTTAGCAAGAAGGCATGTAAAAATACTCTTTATTGAGTTAAATCTAATCTTAACCTATCTTTATTTGTTGACAACCTATATCAGTGTTGTTTTTATCTCCTCTACTTTTTCCTTGTCTTATTCTTTCTTCTATTCCTCTACTTTTCTCTTTTCTATTTTTTTATTGTCTTCTTCTTCATTCTATTGTGTTACTTTTATATTTTTTGTTTTTTTTTGTCTTTTTGTTTCTTTCTTTCCTCTATTTTTCTTTCTTCTTTGCCTCTACTTTATGTTTTCTAATTTGTTCTTGTCTTTTTCCTCTTTATTTTCCTTTACTTTGTTTCTTTCTTGTCTTCTTCTTTCCTTTATTCCCATGCTTTTCTCTTCTCCATTTCTTTATTTTATTGGCCCTTTGATTCTATGCCCTATATATTCCTTCACCTTTCTTTCATCGGAAAGTTCATCACAATGACCTATTTTTCCTTTCAACCATTTATTTCGTATCTCTTGGGGTTGAAACTCTTATGATGCTCATTATATCGGCTTTGGCTAGATGATCCATTATGGCCTCTCACCACCCTAGTTACAATATCACTAGTAGGTATGGCCTTCCTTTGTGACTCGTGTAATGTTGAAAAATGGATCTCTAACTAGTATCCCTGTCAATGATGTTTTTTTTAGTTTTTTTCTGATTGATTATGACCATCAAGATCACCTTCCATCATGATTTATTTAAGTTTTCCTTGTCTTATTTCTTCTGATGGTTCTTCTAGGCCTATTTTTTATGCCTTTTCTATTCTTTCTTTGCCATTTGAATCACCTTCCAATGGGGTTTCTTGGAACTTTCCTTGTCCATTTCCCTTTGATGGCTCTTCCAAGCCTATTTTCAATATCTTTTTTGAACTATCTATGAGCATTGAATCACTTTCCATCAAGGTTTCTTGGACCTTTCCTTGTCCTTTGATGGCTCTTGCATGATGACTTTTTTGAACTTTCTTTAAACATCGAATCACCTTCCATCAAGCCTTTTCTCCTCTCTTTCCCTCTTATGGCTCTTCCAGGCCTATTTTTTATGTCTTTCCTAAACTTTCTCTCACCACTGGATCACCTTCCATTGGGGTTTATTAGACCTTTACTTGTTCCCTTTGATGGCTCTTATAGGCCTGTTTTTGAATTCCTTTCTAAAGTTTCTCTTACCATCAAATCACCTTTCATCGAGGTTTCTTGGACATTTTCTTATCCTCTAATGGCTCTTTTAGGCTTTGTTTCAATGTTTTTTTTTAAGTTTCTTTGACAATCAGATCACCATCGATTGAGGTTTTTTGGACCTTTCCTTATCCTTTGATGACTCTTCCATACCTACTTTTGATGTCTTTCTCCTATGTTTGGTCCCCTTCCACTTGGTCAATGGCTTCTTCTAGGTTGATACCTATGATGATGGTCTCGTATCCAAATTGTTTCCTATAATTGTACCCACTCATCAAATCGCCCTTCATCGAGGATTCCTACCTTTAATGGCTCTTTTGGGCTTATTTTTCATGACAAACATCTCAATTGTTGGATCACCCATGATTGATATTCAATTCCTTATGCTCATAGTTCACCTACCATGAGTTATCAACATCTCAATTCTCTTAGTGACTAAAAAAATCAACTCATAACTTAATTCTTAATAACATGATAAAACATCGATAAACAAACAACATATCTTGCATGTTTAATGTCATGTAGGGAGATTACCGTCCCACCCATTGTTTATTCTTTGTTCATTTGACCTTACCACATTCCAAACTACCTCCACGAGATTAGATCATTTACACACCTTCTAATTAATTTGCAGTATAATATATAATATGAAGTTGATGGTTGTAACTATCTTCCTTGGTTAGTGATACTTCACAAAGTAAAAATAAAATGAGTTGCCAAGTTACATTGTTACAATAATCCATCAACCCATGTGACATTGATCATGATATCGGTTTTGTGTTCTATATTCATGCTTTGGGATTTATTTCCAATTGTGTTCCTTGGTTTCCTTTCGAGTCCTATCATTCAAGTGTCTATCTACCCTCCTTCTAACACTTATTGGTTTCCATTGGGGTGGGTATATTTTCAATGGTACTTGTTGTCCTCTCCCTACATTGAATTCGTACTTGTATCCTTTGTGAGGAATGGAGGAGGTGTCTTCCCCCCCCCCACCTTCTAACTGATTTAATCATGGAACGTCCTTAGTCGAGATGTAATCACTCGACTAACAAATGGGAGCCCTTCTAGGATTTTGAGTTTGGTTGATCCATTCTCATATAGTTTCTTCAATTTGTAAGGTCCTAACCATCCATAATTGAGTTTCTCAACCTTGTCTTTCTTTTTGTTGTCATATAAAAGAACCAATTGACCCTATGTAAACTCATGCTTCTTGAATTTGTTGTCATGATATTTTTTCATTCTACCTTTTTCCATGATTTATTGAAATTGTGACCACAACCTATCCTCATCTAGTTTCGCTAGTTCTTCCCACCTATTTTTCATTAACTTGTATGTTTCCCATATTTCCTTTATTGTTATTCTCGATGAGGATGCTTAATATTCCATCAACATTATTGCTTCCTTACCAAGTACTAATATGAAAGGTGTATGTCTTGATCATTTCCTCCATGCATCCTATAAGCCCATAATGTTGCATGCAATATGTTCTTATTAGGTCACATACTTTGGTTAGTATCAATACCATTGCCTTATTGGTACTTTCTTCTTGTCCTTTTTTTGGGCATAATAAGGGTTTATTTTGTTGTGTATTATCTTGAAAGTATTCATCAATTGCTTAATATTATTAGCAATGAAATGTGTTCCTTGGTCTGGTGTGATTTGAATCGGGCATCCAAATCTAGTACAAAAATTTGTTTGTTACCTCTACTGTAGTTGTTCTTGTGGATCTTACTTCCATTCATTTTGTGAATAAGTTAGTAGCTACAATGATATAGTTGCATTGTGTTCCTTTTGATAGTACAAAGGGTTCAATGAAATCTATCCCCCGATGCTCAAATGGTTGCATTGGTGGCATGGGTTTGAGTTTGTGACAATCTTAGTTATGTGGTTTATTACTTGTGTTTTTCCATTGTTTACATCCTCTTACCTTTTTAAAGAAGTCCTTAAATAGCGCGGGCCACCAAAGTCCTACACAAAATATCTTTTTTTATATTTTATTTGTTGAGAAATGTCCTCATGTTGTTCCATAGTGATCTTCATTTATCAATTGGTCTATTTCTACTAGCTAAACACATATTTTCATGATTCCATCCATGCTTATCTTGTACAATTTTCTTGACATTAGATTGAATCTCAAGGCTTTCTAAACTAGACTTATTCAGTGTGCAACACTTGATCGTTGTGGTGCTTGCATGTGTTGGAGAAAATAAAGAACATCCTCCAAGTATCCCAGTGCTTCTTGTACTAGAAAAAGGTTAACTTTGGGAAATGCCCTCTCTCCTTGTTTGCCTTCCTCTCCATTATCTATTAATGACAAATGATCTAGTCCCAAGAATGATTTTATAGGTTTAACAAAGATCTCGAATTCATATTCCTGGAATAACATCAATCATGTTCTTATTCTCCATGCCATAATTGGTCTATTCACAATATACTTTAATGCTTAGTGACCAATATAGAAATTGAACTTATTTGTTAGTAGATAGTGTTGGATTTTTGTAAAGCATAAATCATACCAAGAGCTTCCCTTTCTATGGTGTTGTAATTCTCCTTAGTTGTTGAGAGTTTTCTATTATCATAGTAGATGGGACAATCCATAAGCTTTTCTCTTGGTTGAGTTAGGATGGCTACAATGGTTGTTCCCAATGCATCCACATGAACATGAAAGGTTTTGTTCCAATTAAGGAATCTTAAAATATGTGCCTTGAGGATCATGTCCTTGAGTTCTTCAGATCCTTACTGACACTCTAGTGTCCACTGGAATGTTATCTCCTTTTTTAGTAACTGCTCCATCGAGTGGGCTATTTTAGTGTACCCTCTTACATATTTTTGGTAATATTCTAAATGGCCTAAGAAAGATTTGAAATTGGACATGTGGTTCTAAATATTTAATGAGTTTTACTTTGTTTGGGTCCACCATTATACCTTCCTTTGAAACTATATACCCAAGTAGTTTCTTGAAAGGTTGCAAGGATCGACATTTCTTTGGATTTAAAGAAACTCTTATATCTCTAGATTTATTCAACATCATCCTTGGGTCTACTACATGGTTGTTTAAATAGTCAAATCATGCCCAATCACCCATACATACTTCCAATGATTTACAAATGAGGTTTTTGAAATTTTCCACAATGATCCTTGAAAAGCATCTCGATGCATTTACCAGACCAAAGGGCATCCTTTTGTATGAAAAAGATCCCTATTCCATTGAAAATGTAGTCAAAGGATGGTCCTTCTCTCTAATAGACATTTGGTTGTACCCTAAGTATTTAGAAATGAGTAGACCTCCTACCCTACCACTGCTTCTAATATTTCTTCTAAAAAGGGTAGTGGGAAGATGATTCATGAACGAGAGGCTTATAGCCTATTTGTCTCACCAACACAGAAACCTCTGTAACAATTATAATCTATGCTCCCTTTAGATAATTGGAAGATACTCGACTAGCCGAGCTGACCCAAATGAAAATGAGGTCGACAACTCAGAAGTCGAGACGGAAAATGAGTCAGAAGAAGGCAAGTCAAGTCGGAGGCAAGGCAAGTTGAGTCGACCAAAGTCTGGTCAAACAGGTCGAATCAGACGAAAGTCAGGTTGACCAAGAGAACCAACTCGACCAACCATGAACCTAGTCGAATCATAGGTGCATTTGGTTGACCAAAAATGATTATCGGTCGAATGAAGAAGAGGAATTCGACCGAAGGAAAATCCCAGTTGGAATGGGTTGACCTGTGGTTAAAAGAAATAGTCAAAAACGAATTCGGCGACCAACCGTGAAGGGAAACCCTTTGAAAATCAAATTTTGGCAAACAACAACAAAGGAGAAAGTTTGAAGGGCGAATTTGATCACCAACGATGTGTAAAAATGTTTGAAGGTCATTTTTAGTAACCCACGACACATAAAAAAACAACTGGAAGTCAAGTTTAGCATTTAATAACAAAGAAAAATGCATGGGGCGAAATTGATAGTTGGCAAAATGAAAAAAAAACCGTGTATATGGTCCATGAGTAGCTAATAAAAGCCCAGACAACCCCATATTTCGAAATATAATCCGTTTATTATTTATGGGCAAAGGAAAGTGCCCCCAAAAAGTCGAGAATGTGCCCAACGACTCTAAGAACAAAATTATAAACTTCTAAATACATAGTAACGGCTCAGAAAGAGGGTCGTCGATTTCCAACTTCAGAATCAATGTATGGGTAAGATTAAAGAGTTGTTAGTCTGTCTTATTGACCCGTGGAGACTGTATTCATATAAGACGGACTCAAACCATAACTAGCACGAAGTTCTCTTTGCTAAACAATACATAGACAACCATTAAAATTAAAATACACTCCATTAACCATTCATTAAGTTATAGTGTAGACAATTCCACCCATAGATAACAAATTCAAATGCTACAAACACACACAAAACTCAGAATATACCCTGGAAACCTAAAAGGGAAAACCAACATTCTCTTAGCTTCGACCAAGCTCTTTATTATTCAACAATGGTCAAGTTACAGGCTCTCTAGTTCATCTCTATGTTCCTCGGTGACATTTGGGTAGCCTCCTTACATCATTCATAGCCAAAGAACCCCTTTATCCCTGTGGGGAAACATGATATAGAAGACTAAGTTGATTGGGAGGATAGCTAGAAGGTCAGGCGTCCCCAACGCTTCAGCTTCTCTCTAGTCCATTTCTCCTTCTTCTCTTTATTTGTTTGTCTTTTCTCCCATGTGGAAAAGGTCTAATGAAAGCCTCATTATTTCTTTACGTACAACAATATACTCCTTGAATTTCCATATACTACATACAAAATGGACATCAATCGTGATGGCATGGGTCCCTTCACACCAACAAGTCGATCTCCTTCTTCGCCCATAGCCTTAAAATTTGCTTGTGTTGATCACTTAGAGCCTATGTCAATAATGAATTGTTCTTATCGAATCTGATGCGGATCACACCTCCCCATTAGGAGGATTTTGGTCCCTAAAAGCTACCAAGGATAGATGAGGGAACTTGCTTGCAATCTGGTTCCTCTCATACCGCATTGCTTTCCTTGTAGTCTCTCCTTTGATATCAATCTTCCAAATTTCTTGTTGTCCTATGTGAGTTGTCCACTCCTTGTGCTGCAAAACCATTTTTTCCTTAAACTCCTCAGGTCCACGAGGTCGAAGGTCTTCAACAGTAGGAATAACTTGACGTTCTTCCTCCTCATCCAACATGGAGGGTTCAAACAACTTCAAATATTCCACATTCACCACTGAGTTGATCTGCATATAAGGTGGAAGTTTCAGTCTGAAGGTGTTCTCATTCACTTGTTCAATGATCTCAAATGGTCCATATCTAAGAGGCTTGAGTTTCTTTTATGATCCTTGCAGTTGTTCTTTATAGAGATAAAACCACACCTTATCTCCAACATGGAGTTTATGATCCTCCCTATGCTGATCATGCCTAGATTTGTACAATTGTTGGCACTTCTTACACTGCTTCTGAACCCTTAGATGTATATGTCTGATCTTGTCCATGAATGTGATTGCTTTAAGTTCTTCTCCTTGTAGTCCTGCTTCTTCCTTATGTTGTCCATAAACAATATCAAATGGTGAAGGAGGTAATCAACCAAAACAAGTCTCGAAATGAGACTTATTGGTGGAAGAATGAAGTGCGTTGTTGTAAGAGTGTTGAATGTAGACTAGTTGCTCATCTCAAGTCTCTAGATGTTTGTTGTTGTAACCTCTCAATAAATACACCAATGTCATATTTACTACCTCAGTTTGTCCATCAGTCCGAAGATGGAAGGCAGTGGAGTAATTCAAATTGGTATCCATTATTTCCCAAAGCGTTGTCCAAAATTTTCCCAAGAACTTGTTGTCTCGATTAGACATGATGGAGGTTGGAAATCTAAAATGTACCCAGACATGTTTGAAAAGCAGTTCAGTTGCCTCTCGTCTAGAGATTGTCTTCTTACAAGGAATGAGCAAACACAATTTATTGAAGCGGTCCACCATGTCGAACAAGAAGTCATGGCCTCTATGAGTCATAGGTAAACCTCCAACAAAATCCATGGAGATGCTCTCCCAAGGTCTGCTTGGCATTGACAATGGCATGTACAAGCCAAGTTTTCAGTTGCTTAGCTTACTAGTGTTGCGAAGAATACAACCTCTAACAAACTTTTCCACCTGCTCCTACATCTTTAGCCAATACACATACCATTGTAGATTGACCACTATCTTTGTCATGCCAAAATGCCTAACAAACCTGGAAGTGTGTGCTTCTCTCATCAATTGAACTAATCTGCCCCGGGGTATGCATAGTTTGTCTACTTTGTACAATAACCCATCTTGGAGGTGGTATTCATTTCCTTCCATGATAGTGACCAACCTCTCCTCTAGTTGCTTGTAGACTCCTATGAAATATTCATCTCTCTCACAATCTTCACTTAGAAGTTCATGAGTGAAAGGTTGAAGCTGCATTATCATCCCAATTGCTGCAATCTTCTTCATTGGTGGTTGAGAGAGCATGTATGCTAGTTATTTTGTGACTCATTTCTTGTACTTAACCAATAAATGAAATTATTTCAAGAAACCTAACCACTTTTAATGCCCCACCTTGCTCTGACTCTGTAGATACCAGAGGGGCTGATGATCTGTGTGTATGATAGTCTCTTTTCCCAAGAGGTAATACTTCCACTTCTTCATTGTTTGTACAATCGCAAAGAGCTCCTTATCATACGTGGAGTAGTCAAGTATTGCTCCATGAAACAACTATGAATGATAGCACATAGGCCTTCCTCCTTGCATGAGTACTGCTCCTAATGCATATCCACTAGCATCAGTGTCAAGCTCAAAAGGTCGTTGCAAATTTGACATAGTTAAGACTGAAGCATCGTTGATTTTCTTCTTCAAGTATTCAAATGCTCTTTATTGTGTCTTACCCCAATGAAAGCTCTTTCCTTTGGCGGTTACGACATGCGATGGCACTGCTAATGTGGAGAAGTTTAGAATGAACTTTCTCAAATATTGATCCGCTCCAATGAAACTCTTGACCCCTGTCACATTGGTGGGAATATGCAATTGAGTGATGATTGCAATCTTCTTTGGATATACCCTCAACTCTCCTCCTTCGATCATGTGTATATGATATATCAAGGAGGTCTTTCCAAACTCACATTTCTGCAAGTTGGCAATCAACTGAGTCTTCCTCAAGGGCTCTAGTACCTATGTCACATGTGAAAGGTGCTCTTGCCAACTATTGCTAAATATTAGTATGTCATCCAGATATACTATTACAAAAGAGTCAATGAAGGGGTGTATCACATCATTCATTGTTCTAATAAATGTTGTAGGTGCATTGCATAATCCAAAAGGCATTACTAACCACTCATACAAACATTGTCTTATTTTGAACGTTCTCTTCCATATGTCTTTCGCCATGATCCTCACTTGGTGGTAAATTGATTTGAGGTCCATCTTAGTGAAGAATTTGGCTTGTTGGAGTTGATCCAACAAATCATCAATCATTGGAAAAAGACATATATTCTTGATGGTGATCTTACTCAGGGCATGGTAGTCAATGCATATTCTCCAGCTTCCATCTTTCTTTGACACCATGTTGATGGGTGAACCACATGGTGATGTACTGGGTCCGATGACTTCCTACTCCATCAACTGTTACAACTACTTCTTTACTTCATCTCATTCAATGATGGACTGTCTATACATCCCAATGTTAGGCAATGGTGACTTTGATAACAACTGAATCTCGTGTTCAACCTCTCTCTTGGGTGGAAATCCCTGATGCTCTTGAAACACTTCCCTATAGGCACCAATTAATTGTTGTAGTTGTTGACACTACTCACCACTACATCCTTGCAAGGATGCCTTCACCTCCAACTCGTCGCCTTCTCCTTGTTTCCCTCCTTCTCTCAAGAAAAACAAGACAAACTTTTCTGTACTGCCCATGATTCTTCTGGCTCGATGAGCACTGATCAACGAGAGCTTAGCTTTGTCCTTGTGTGCATTTATGGCATAATATTTTCCATCCTTGACTAGCCTATACTAGTTCTCTCTCCTTCTTAAAATGGCATCCCTCACGTACAAATATGGACTTCCCAAGTTGACTCCACATATGTCTAGAAGAACCACATCTACAACTACTTCATCAACAAAGTTTTGATTGATGGAAAACTTAAATTTCAACTGCTTGCTCACTTTCAATTCCACATATTTCCTTACCCAACTCAGGGGTATGGATGCAGATGATCTTGAGTCTCTAGCCCAAGCCTCTCAACTATATGCGTAGATATCAAGTTGGATTGTGAACCATGATCGAACAAACAATTCACCTTGCTTTGCTTCATTTGATTGCTTTCTCCTCCTTGTAACTGCAACCGAATAATGCCACCTCTTTTTGAATATTAATGCAGTTGATCTTCCCTTCCAGATCGGAGGTGTTATCCATGTGTTCCTCAACATCCACTGATATCAATGCTTTCTTCTTCCTTTTTTTCTGAAAATATTTGGGGTGTTTCTCAGGGTGCAATTTTCAACAGTTCTCCTAAGTGTGTCCCTTTCAATCACATCCTTTACATCGTTGGATGAAAGGTGTTTCTTCTTGTGTTGTTGCCACAATCTTCTTCTCATTCCACTTCTTCTTATTTTTCCTCTTTCTCTGTTGCTCTTGTGGTTCTACTTGCTTGTGAGTAGTGTGTGGCTTTCGCTTGTCTCCTTCAAGGTACCATGCTTGAATATTGGCCTCATTAATTGTCTTTTGTCTAAAGAACATTAGTTGTCTATGAATCTGAGGCAACAATGCCCCTAAATACTTGACTAACATGTATGTACTTTTGAGAGAGACTATGTTATGAATTTGTCTCTCCCTGAACTCTGGCATGAACTCCTGCACTAATTGTCCTTGTCTCTACTTGAAGTAATGTCATACTATTTGTTGGTGTTCCTCATATCCTATTGGATAAAATTGAGATTTGATCATGTCCTTGAATACCTCCTAGTCAGTCACTAGTGGCTCATTTCCCAGTGCCTACTTACTGCATCACTCTCCCACCATATCAAAGCATGGCCTTCAATCTTCAACCGAGCAAAAACAATCTTTTGTTTTCTAGTTACCTCATGCATTATGAAGTACACTTCCATCTATTGTAGCCATTGGTTCAACCTGATAGCATCCACTTCCCTGATATATGGATTGATGTCCACCTTGGCCTCCACACAAAAAGGTACATGTGTCTTGTTGTAGCTGCACTCTCCCATCTCTAGCTCAGTCTTAAGCTCTGTCTCTGGCTTATTTTCTTCCTTCTTGGGGCCATCTTGACAAGCCTATGTTGATGGTGTTTCCTTGCTCTTCACTTCCAATAGTTATAACACCATGATGTCAATGTCGCCAAAATCTACTCAAATCGATCCAACCTGACCCTACGATCTTCTTCCTCTTCTCCTTCATAATGTTTCCCTGACATCCTTGATGCTCTATATTGCTCTAGCCCCGGTAACAACTCTTGTCCCTTTCTTTTGTAATCACTGTGGGTACTTACCATACAAGTCTCACCAAATGCATCTGAACTTATTCTCTGATACCATCTGATCCGTAAACATGAGACTTATAGCCTATCTGTATTACCAACACAAAAACCTCTATAACAATTACAATCTCTGCTCCCTTTAGATAAATGGAAGATACTTAATTAGTCAAGCCACAATTTGACTCGAACCAAATGAAATTGAAGTTGAAAACCTAGAAGTCGAGACAAAAAATGAGTCGGAAGAAAGGTAAGTCGAGTCAAATGCAAGGCAAGTCGACCAAGTCGAGTTGATCAAAGTCTGGTCCACCAAGTAACAAGTAAGTAGAACCACAAGAGCAATAGAGAAAGAGGAAAAATAAGAAGAAGTGGAATGAGAAGAAGATCTTGGCAGCAACACAAGAAGAAACACCTTCCATCCAACAATGTAAAGGCTTGCCAAGAAACATGATCAACAAAGGCTTGTCGTGAAGGCTCCAAGAAGGAAGAAAATAAGCCCGAGATAGAGTGTAAGACTGAGCCACATATGGGAGAGTGCAGCTACAACAAGACACATGTGCCTTTACATGTGGAGGCCAAGGTCGACATCAAACCATATGCCAGGGAAGTAGATGCTATCAGGATGAACCAATGGCTACAACATACGAAAGTATACTTCAACGTGGACAGAGTAATTGGAAAACAAAAGATTGCTTTTGCTCGGTTGAAGCTTGAAGACCATGCTTTGACATGGTAGGATAATGATGCAATAAGTAGGGCACTAGGAAATGTGCCACTAATGATTGATTAGGAGGTGTTCAATGACATGATCAAATCTTAGTTTGATCCAATAGGATATGAGGAAAACCAACAAATAGTATGGCATTACTTTAGGCAGAGACAAGGATAATCAGTGCAGGAATTCACGACAACGTTGAGGAAGAGAGCATTTACGATAGGAGTCTCTCTCAAAATTTCAAACGTGTTAGTCAAGTATTTGGGCACATTGTTGCCTCAAATTCGTAGACAAATGATGTTATTTAGACCAAAGACAATTGACGAGGCTAGTATTCAAGCACAATACCTTGAGGGAGACAAGCGAAAGCCACAAACTACTCACAAGAAAGTATAACTGCAAGAGTAGCATAGAAAGAGGAAAAATAAGAAGAAGTGGAATGAGAAGAAGATCGTGGAAACAACACAAGAAGAAACACCTTCCATCCAACAATGTAAAGGATATGATTGAAAGGGGCACACTAAGGAGCATTGTTGGGAATTGCACCCTGAGAAACAACCCAAATATTTTTCAGAAAAAGGAAGAAGAAAGCATTGATATTAGTGGATGTTGAGGAATGGGTGGATATCACCTCTTACCTAGAAGGGAAGATTATTTGTACTAATATTCATAAAGATGTGGCATTAGTTGATTATAGTTACAAGGAGGAGAAGGCGATGACTGAACTTTTCTACATTAAAATCCACATGAAGCAAAGCAAGGTGGATTGTTTGTTTTATCCTGGTTCACAATCCAACTTGATATATGTGCATCTGGTTGAGAGGATTGGGTTGGAGACTCAAGATCATTCACATCCATACCCCCTGGGCTGGGTAAGGAAAAATTTCCACAATGATCCTTGAAAATCATGTTGATGCATTTACCAAACCAAAGGTCATACTTTTGTATGAAAAATCTCGCCATTCCATTGAAAACATAGTCAAAGGATGGTCCTTCTCTCTAATAGGCATTTGATTGTACCCTAAGTATTTGGAAATGACTAGACCTTCTACCCTACCACTACTTCTAATATTTCTTCTGAAAAGGGCAATGGGAAGAGGTCCTTAATTGTTACATGGTCTAGCTTTTTGAAATCCATACATATTCTTAAATTCACATAGTTGATTCCCCTTCACTCTATTCTATTTTATAAACGAATATTATCCTTGGTGCTTTGTTCAATTCCTCTTACACTTTTGTTTTGTATCAGGGATCCATTTAACATAGTCACTTTATGACAAGTTTTTTCTTCGGCTATAGTTCATTCAATCTTAAATTCACCACATTCTTTAATTAGCTATCCCTTTCAAATCACGGTATCTATATGAAAATATGTCTACAAATTATGTGAACAATGCAATTGCTTTTGCTATTGTTTTTTAATCCTAGCCTATTTCGATATACCTAGGTTCCTCCCTCTCTTTTCAATGTTTACTCTTCTTAGCTTATCCTTTGTTGCTTGTATATTTTTTCTAACTAGTGGTGTTGTGTTTATTTCCCTCAAATTGAACTATTTGTTGGATTACTGATAGGGAGGTGAATCAATGATGAGCAATTTTAGTACTTTTAACCACAATATATTCTTCAACAATATTCAATAGTTTATCATTAGCATTCAATATATCATCGACGGTATAATCATAAACAACATCACATCACAATAGATACACAATACACTAGAATTTATGTGGAAACCCAAATGGGAGAAAACCACATAATGCTTTTCTTATATATCAAAAGAATACATTTATTAGAAGCACCAACTTCCTGATTATCTAGCTACAACTGGAAGGAGGCTCCAAACCCCTATTCTCAGGCTCCAACCTCAAGGAAGCTACAACTCCCTAAATTCTCTAACTCCAACCAAAAGGAGGTTACAACCCCCCGAGTTATCTAGCTCCAACCAGAAGGTGGCTACAACCACCTATCCTTGCCCCGTCCTGCCACCCTGAAATATAAGTTTAGACCAATTGTCACTATCACAAATTCTACTACTATCACTGCCTCTATCACTCTGTCTCTGCCACAGTCTCTATCATTGTCACTGTCTTTGTCACTCTCTCATCAACTTGTATCTGCTCATCGACCAACTAAACTTGTACCATAACATACATCAATTGTATACCAACATACATACTATCTCATGCATCAATAATGAACCAAAGATACATCAATAAGGAATAGTGAATCATGAATTAGAGCATCAACCATGTGTAACTTGCACCATATACCATACCATTAACCATATATCATCAATGAAAATATCTCAAATAACCAATGCATGTCCCTCATGGATATGCCACCATATAACATGAATATGCCTCAACCATTTACAATCAACTCAAATATATGAACTATAAGAACCATGCCATATACTGAACCAAATATAATAATTCTCCTCACTCAACCAAGCAACCATGATATACCATATCCAAATACCAAACCAACTATACCAAGTATGCCTCAAGCATACACCATATCATGACAAAAAGTAACCATCAAAACAAGTATACAACCATACCAATACCTCTGTAGCTGACCTGAAACTTTGAGATGCTCACTTGTAGACTTCCTTTAGACCTTTAGGGATCTGGTACCAACATCTAATCGAACTTTCATAAGCTCTTCATAGATATGCAACTTTTTCTTCTACAACCCATGGATATCCGGGCTTTCCTCCATTACAGCCCGCGTACATCTGCGCCCTGCTAACCTGCAACTCGTGGATACCTCAGAAAATAGGGTTTGTTGCAACCCTGAGACTTTCACCTCGACCCTCCTTTGCTACCTCAAAAAAATGTCGTCACAACCTTAGCAATAGATCATTAGTTCACAAGATAGATAATCAACGGATGAGTGTGTGAGTGTGCTTGTGAATGACTCCTTGAGGCATATTTATACTTGTGCTAGGTAACTCCTCTCCTTAATTTAGGGCTTCTAGAGTTTTCTTGTTACAATAAATTTACCCTTTCATTAAGGATTTGTAACCAACTAGGGGCTTCTCAACCACTCTTCGACGCTTACAAACTTCTCAAAACCAAATCTCCCTAACCGTGAAGAACTATGTGGCGTTCCAAATATCACCAGAAATGGCACAATGAGTACTATCCATGTATGAGTGTATTGCATGCATTTACTCTATCTGTCATGTCCATATTCCTCATTCGACTTCGGGTACCAAAACCACACCGTTAGGGATTCTTCAAAAGTTGACATCAATGACAACCAAACTATCAACAATGCCCCCCTTTGGCATTGATGGAAACACTTACGCATGGCAACACTTATGCCCATGCTCCCCCTGTGACCATCACTCCCCCTGTCTGCATGCTTCTCTCTTTCTGTCTCAATGCCTTACTCTATCTCTCCCCCTTTGACATCAATGGCAAAGGGTAATCCTCGTATTGGGGTTGCTTCGCCTATCTACAAGCCTCTGTTGTCTCTACTACCCTTTCTCTTCACGGTGCTTCCTCGTGTAACTCTTTGATGTATATGAAAAGCATTCAAAAGGTTCTTTACTTGAATTTTTTCAAGGATTTTGTCTGTTAGAATATAAGTGGATGTGCTCGTTTTAGCATTGACAATATCTCTATTGTCACCCAACCATAGGCCTAAGCCACCCTTCGAGCACCTTAACCTTGACAGAGAATCACTTCGGAAGCAAACCCTAAGATAGATAGCCAAACAAAGGGTAGCACACCTTTCCCCAAGGATAGCGCGCCAACAAGAGCTGATCAGATAATCCAAACCCTAACCAAGAGATAGTCCAAGCCAAACATGATCTGCTAGCTGCAGCAGCTGCAATGGCAGCTCTCCTCAAACCTACACATAAGACTCGACACTACAATGTGCACAAGTTGCTGCTCTGCAATTCTGAGACTGCTTGTTAGAATGAGAACTGGCCTCCTGTATTTATACTAATTCTAGCTAACTACCTGGGCTGACTTCTCATTTTGGGTATCTGTCTATTCAGTATATATTAATTCTTCTGGCCGACTTCTTCTCTTAGAGGCTAATAACCTAATATAATTTTTCTTCTTGAGCCGACAAGTCTTCTAGGGTTATTAGCCAACTCATTAGGGTTTCTTCTTGCTTCCCAAAGTATTCTATCCTTGTCAGGTTTACACATGGAGGTAAATACTTCCCACAACTACCATAATATCAACACTCCCTCCTAGCTAGGGAGGTATTACAGGTAATGGTCTTGAGCACAGAACATACCATTCACCTGGTAGCATCAACATAGTTATATAGACTAGATCATGAGCACCATCATCATCATCAGCTGCATCATTTCTCAAAACCATACTCTATTTGAGTAATCAGACATGATGCTCACTCCATAGAGTGATACAAGATCCATTCTTCTAGTCTAGAAGAGTAAATGTTCTGAACCATTTTCTGTCTGGAAAATCTCTGTTCATCATTCATCTGGCTGATAATTATTTCCAGATAAACTATTGATAGTCTTCAAGGCAATCAAAAGAAAATAGAACACAACTGTGTCTATCCATAGTAGTACATAACTACAATCCAATGGTACACTACCACACCAAGTAGCACACAAGTACTTGATCAATAACGTATAGTCACAAACAATGGAACATTCCACCACAATAGTATACATCTACTGTCATGTAGTCTTCATAACCATCATTTGATATCAACCTGCACAGAAACAATGTTATGATATAAACTAAATCACCTGGGCCAATATTTCACTCACATCTGTGAGATTTGAAAGAATAGCTGCCCTCAAAAAGGTAAAACATCAATGATGAGATGTCTGGACTATTCTTCTCAAGCAAGGAAGAATAATTGTCCTGATTTCTGAACCTGGACCATTCTTCACCCTGGGCCATTCTTCCTACACTAATCAAAGTTCACCCTAGAGAGAATGTATAAACCCTAAGAAATGCCCGTCCCTGATTGTTGAGCTTGGACCATTCCCCACCCTGGGCCATTCCTCCTACACTAATCAAAGCGCACCCTAGAAAGAATGTATAAATCCTAAGGAATGACTGTTCGGACCATTTCCTCTGTTAACCACAAGAGGAAAAGACTGTCCTGTATCAACCTCCAAAATAGACCATTCCTCATGTTAACCACAATGAGAAATCATTTTTCGGTGAAGCGAGCCAGTCTTCTTGAGTAACCCTCAAGAAGAGAGACTTCCCTAGACCACTCCCCATGTTAACCACAATGGGAAGTCACTGCCTATGATACATCAGCAATCTGGACCATTTCCCATGTTAACCACAATGGGAAATCGTTGTCCGTCAGAAATCTCCATCCACTTTCCGAACTGGAAAGGAAGCTGCTCATCCTTGACCATTTTTCGAACTGAAAAATGAYTGTCCATAAATCAATACATATCAGTGCTCCCTCCCAACCTGGGAGTCATCTCTTCCTTTTTCAATAAGGAAGTCGTCTCCACGAGCTCCCGCTTGAGTACGCAAACTCTTTCATCTTGGATAGAAGCTTTACCAAGATGTATGTTTATCTTCTCATCTGTGGAGATATGTATTGGAGAACCTCTTTCTCCTTTCTGAACTTCATCACGAATAATGTAATGCTTGATTTCAAATGTACTTCGTTCTGGAGCACTGGTTTTTCTTTGAAGGCTTCATGTAGCTCTGATCAATAAAGTATATCATTGTTGGAACACTAGAACATATCCATGTGGCACTTCTTCTGTCATCATGAGATCTGATCTACCGAGTAATCATCTTGATACAATATCTCTGTTATAGAGAATCTTCACCACGCTTATGTTGTGCATTGGAGGTTCTTCACCAAGTCATCTTCTTCCATTTGTATACAAGAGTCTCTTTTTGGTATGCCTCAAAGTCTCGAGGTTGCTCTTCATATGTTCTTTGTTCAATTGCTCTGGAGAACAGTCTTTGCATTCATCTTGATGTAAAACTCCAACCCATGGATGATATAATGACTCATGTAGAGGTATGTTTGGTTTACCGGAACGAGCAATCATCATAGTCTTCTCCCTCCATCTGGGAGAACCTCTAGTTTTGAATCTTCCAATGCTTTCATTTATAAGCCTTCCGTACATTGTTCTTCATCACAACTTTTAGTTATGTTTGATTGCTTTCATATTAGGCTGGTAATCTTGTGATTCTTGATACAATGACTGGTTGTTCAGGCTTCTCGTCTTTCTTGGAATCTTCATGTTCTTCCTCATGTTTTTCTTTAGCTTTTGGGTCCATGGAGTTTCTTATAGATTCCATGCCCTAAAGATTCCATTTCTTTCTTTTATCATAGGATCACGGATCTGGATGGACAACCAGGGATACTTTAAGGCTTATCTTCGAAGAAGACTTCTTTTGAGGTTGAACTGAGCATGTACTATCTTTCATGGTTACTACCATGGATATATACTTCATCATATTCAATGGATCATAGGATTAGCTCCTTCCTAATCCTTGCTTCATGTATGAGTGCATATAATGCTCCCTCCGTCTAACAGAGTCAACGCTTCCGTCTGCATCCTTATTATCTTCTGCAATATATAATTGGCTCTCTCTGTCTAACCGAGTCCATGCTTCCATCTTGTTGTCTTCTACAAAATGCGATAAGTCTTTTCTCCAATTTCCTCTTGATTGCTGGCTTCTTTCTGTCTTTGCTTCTTTTAAGTCTATTCATGATTGATTCGACTTATCTTGCAATAGCTTCCACATGATTTGTTTGATGTATTTCATTCTTTCATGTATTATCTAATGATATCAATCCTTATCTTTTTGTTCTTCCATCGGTATAGTTCTTCTTGGAACGCATTATCTTCCAGGAGATAGATATACAAGATATGTACAGAGACGATGCAAACGAGGTATGTACAAGAACTAAGAAGAGTATTGTTACCTTCAGAAGAATAAGTCTCTTTCATCCTGCTTAGTCTTCTTTGTAGGTTCCTTTTTCTTCGACAACTGATGCTTCATGTTTCTCCTTACTTTTCTTTAGCTCGGGACAATGATTCTTGTAGTGGCCACACTTTCGATAGTTGAAGCATTGTACTTATGAAATGTCTTTTTCTTGATTTGGCTTCTTCCTTGAACCAAACTTTCTTTTGTTCCTGAAATTATTGAATCTTGTTGTGAAGGCTTGATCATCATACTTGTTTTGGGGTTTCTCTTTTGCATTGATCCTTGATTCTTCTTGAGCACAACAAGTCCAAAGTTCTTCAAATGTCGGATAGACCTTCCTTGTGTTCATGCTTGCGGCAAATGCATCCCACGTCTTGGGAAGACCATTGAGTACTATGTTTACCAATTCCTTCTCTGAAATGATTTCTTCAATAGCTTGTAGTTGATCTCTTGACTGAGTGATTCTCACAAAGTATGATGTTATGCTGTCATCATCATTCATCTTCATGTCACAGAGCTCATTGTTCATACTCATTACTTGTCCAATGTTTCTGACTGAGAAGAGGTTTGTTAGGGCATCGTACATCTTCGTCAATGAGTCAAGATGGGATATGTAGGGTATCAAGTGGTATTTTATAGAATCCAATATGATACTCATGGCATTGATGTCATCGTCTTTGAACTTCTCCATAGCTGCAACATTCTGCGATTCCTTCTCTTTCCCTTCTTCAAACTCTGGTTTCACGATCTTCCCTTTCACGATATCCAACACTTTATCCTTGGCAAGAATGAGATCAATCCTTGTTTTCCACGCTCTGAAGTTAGAAGCTCCATCTAACTTGTTCTTTGACTTCATAGAGTAAGTCATGGCTGCTTTGACTTGGTCAACCCTAGATTTGACCAAAAACTCAAACTTCACATCTTGGCTTTCTGAGAGTACCAGGAGATGCGCTAGGCTAGGGTGCACTGATCTATCCGGAGATTAGGTCAATCCCTTCATTTAAGGTGCTTCAATGAGAGGATTAGGGTTTCTGCAACTGCACCTGCTAGTAACCCTAGCGACAATGCTTTGGTGACTGCTCCTGCTATTAGCACTTGGTAAATTTCCTAGAGGTTGAAACAGAAGAAATCCACAAAGGTAACTTTATCCAACCACTTTTAAAGCTGGGATCTAGCCCTTCCAGCTTCAGAGAGGGATCTCTCTATACGATTTAGCTATGTTTTCAATTTAGATATTAGGCTAGGTAAAGAAATCTGTAGGTTTTGTTGTCAAAGTGTTTTTGAATTGGTTGAGACAGTCTACACCTCCATTGGGCTATGGGGTCTGTATTTAATTAAATATGAAATACAA
>ML784749.1:238003-264941 GCA_009831015.1 Picea engelmannii | reverse complement strand
CTGGAGAGCCTCAATCTTATTGAAGAACCTTTGTACTCCCTGTTCCATGCTCTGAACTTTTTCTTCCAGTTGAAGCATTAATCCTCTCTTGGTCAAAACTCTTTTGACCTCAAGGATGGTCTCCGTTCTGTCTTCTATCTTCAGCTCTTCTAGTTCTTCTCTGGTTTTAGAATTTAGGAATTTGATGATATCATTTGCCTGAGTTGGTCTATCTCCCAATTCTACTCTGATCTTTTCAATGGCCTGTTTACTCCTCTGGACCAACTCATTTTGTTCAAACATAATTTGGATCATGGGCCATATCTCATTTATGGACTTTGTGATGTTTGTCCATACATTCTCTTTCACCTCAGCCAAAGTCTTCCCTGCCACTGTTTGCTTTTGGAGTTGTTGTAGTTCCTTTGAAAATAATTTGCAGAGATGAAATATTATTTGCAAACTTATACACCTAGAGTGAAAAAATTCCAGTCAATAGATGATCCTATGAATCATAGGGTTATAACACCTGCTAGAAACCCTAGCGACAGTTCTTCAACGAGCTTAATATCCTTCTGGCTATGTTTCCTTCCAGCGGTTAGATTGAATGAAGGAAGTGGTGGGCCCATAACCTGTTAGAATATAAGTGGATGTGCTCATTTTACCATTTACAATATCTTTATTATCACCCAACCATAGGCCGAAGCCACCCTCCGAGCACCTTAACCTTGACAGAGAATCACTCTAGAAGCAAACTCTAGGCTAGATAGCCAAACAAAGGGTACCACATATTTCCCCAAGGATAGCGCACCAAGAAGAGCTAATCAGATAGTCCAAACCCTAACCAAGAGATAGTCTAAGCCAAACGTGATCTGCTAGCTGCAGCAGCTGCGATGGCAGCTCTCCTCAAACCTGCGCACAAGACTCGGCACTACAGTGCGCACAAGTTGCTGCTTTGCAATTCTGAGACTGCCTGCCAGAATGAGAACTGGCCTCTTGTAGTTATACTAATTCTGGCTAACTGCCTGGGCCGACTTCTCATTTTGGGTATCTATCTGTTCAGTATATATTAATTCTTCTGGCCGACTTCTTCTCTTGGAGGCTAATAACCTAATATAAATTATCTTCTTGAGCTGACAAGTCTTCTAGGGTTATTAGCCAACTCATTAGGGTTTCTTCTTGCTTCCTGGAGTATTCTATCCTTGTCAGGTTTACRTGTGGAGGTAAATACCTCCCACGRCTAACATAATATCAACATTGTCTTCTCCCCYTGTCCTTTAAGCTTGATGTCRTGTGAATCAATGTGCAAACTACTCCAAGCTTTTGTCGTAGATACTCAAAATTTTCCCTTGGAAGCAATTTGGTGAAGATATCTGCAATATGMTCTTTTGTCCCGACATACTCTAGCTTGATGTTCTTMTTCGTAGCTTGTTCCCATAGAAAGTGATACTTGATCGRAATGTTCTTCATCTTAGAATGCATCACTGGATTCTTGGATATATTGATGGCGATGGTGTTGCCACAAAGTATTGAAATGGGCTCATCACATTTTACTTGTATTTCATGTAAGGTCTGCTTCATCCAAAGAACCTGAGTACAACACTAGTAGGATTTGGCAAATAAATGACTACGTGACTAAAAGTTTTAGTCACGACATGAAAAAATGACTAAATTCTACTATTTTTTTGCAACATGGTTACAAATGACTAAATAGATGACTAATTTGATTGTCGGGAAAAAAACACATCTAAATAATTAGTCACACAAATAACAACAACTAAATAAATCACTAATTTGATTGTCGGGTAAACACAACTAAATAAATATAAGTCACACAATATAATTTGCAAACTTTATATACTCTATAGCTATGTGGATGATTTAAAATATATTAATCAATGGTTATGAAAAATATATCATATTTCGTAATATTATAATATTGTTTTTATAATAATTCTTGCTATTATTTCACTCATTTCATGACATACTTTCCCGATATATGACAAATGTTGACAATTAATGTATTAATACTACTCTTTGAAGTAGTGGGAGAATATGGTATCACATTCATAATTTGATGAGAGCACAAAGAATTGGTGAGGGAACAGAAGGTGGGAGAATATGGTGCTCTTCATAATTTGATGAGGGCGTAGAGAAGGTGGGAGAATACGACACACTTCAGAAAATTATACAGCTAGTCCATGGGCACAGAGGGCATGGGTGTAGTGGCAAATATTCGACAGGGCAGAGGGAGGTGTGTTTGGGGTTTCATGTAATATATAGCTAGTCCATGGGCGCAAAGGGAGTGGGTGCAGTGGTAAGTATTCGACGGGGTAGAGAGAGGTGTATTTGGGGTTTCTGGCCTGATCAATATAACGTAGAGGGAGTGGGTCTAATATTAAATATTAGATGAGGCAGAGGGAGGTGTAATTGGGGTTTTTGGTCTGACCAATATGTTGGCTGTGGAGCCTGATTATCTTCCTGGTTCAGAGGTTTGTTTCAGTCGTGCTTGGACCCCATCTCCTAAGGGGGAGTGTGGGGGGGCTTCCCCGACCACAAATGTCGCCAAGGGGGTCCAGGGGGGGGCAAAAACAATTTTTGTAGGCCCCCTGGCGGGGGATTCGGGGGCAGGGCCCCCAAAGCAAAATTTTGGAAAAAAATACCTTGTAAAATATTGTAGTTTCATAGTCAATATGGACTGTCCATTTTAAGGTCACAGATCTGATGGTAGAAGTTATTTTAGGGATTTTTTCCCTATAAGGAACCCTATTTTATGAGGGAATTGTATTGTGGTTGTGTATTATCACGAATATTGTATTCTGAGAAAGGATACTATGAGAGAAAGAAGAGGAAGTTGCAACATGTGTGTTCTAGGTTATATCCCTTCATTATTAAGATAATAATAAAGGAAGGACCTGGAAATTTCTCTGGTGGACGTAGCCCACATTGGGTTAACCACGTATATATGTGTCTCTATTGTATTGTGTATCTTCTATGTTTTATTTCCACATTTGTTTTATTTTATTGATCTGTGATCTTGTTGTTCTAACAACTGGTATAAGAGCAAAAGGTAACTCGCAGGAAAAGAGGGTTCCTGGTTTGAGTGGGAGCAATGGTGAAAGATGGAAAATTTAGGGTCAAGGAGTTTAATGACAAAAAATACCAGTTATGGAAGATGCAGATGGAAGATTATTTATATCAGAAGGATCTATTCCTACCATTGAGCAGAATAACAAAGAAGTCAATGACCATGAAGGATGAATAATGGGAGGTTCTTGACAGAAAGGCACTAGGAACGATACGACTGATCCTGGAAGTGTCAATGGCTTTCAATATTTCAAAAGAAAAGACAATGAAGGAGCTAATGGATGCATTGGCTAAATTGTATGAAAAACCCTCAGCATCCAATAAGGTATTTCTAATGAAGATATTATTTAATATGAAGATGTTAGAAGGTGGGTCTATTGCAGATCATTTAAATGAATATACTACGGTTACTAATAAGGTAAGTTCTGTACAAGTGGAATTTGATGATGAGGTTAGGTCTCTTCTAATCCAATGCTCATTGCCAGAAAGTTGAAATGGCTTGGTAATGGCTGTAAGTAACTCTGTCTCTGGTTCAAACACTCTAAAATTTGATGATGTTGTTGGTGTTATCCTTAGCGAGGAAATGCGACGAAAAAGCACAGGTGAGACATCAGGTAATGTGTTGACAGTGGAGAACAAGGGAAGTCAAAAGGATAGAGGAAAGGGCTCAGGGAATCGTGGGAATTTTAGGAAGGGCAGATCCAAATCCAGTCTGGGAAAGATAGAGTGTTGGAATTGTGGGAAGAAAGGACATCTAAAGAAAGACTACAAAGCTCTAAAGAAACAAAGAGATGGACAACATGAGAAACATCAAGAAGCAAATGTAACAGGTGATGTGTTACAAGATGCTTTGATTCTTTTTGTAGATAATATTTATGAGTCTTGGGTGGTAGATTCAGGGGCTTCATTTCATGCCACACCCCATAGGAAACATTTTCTAGATTATGTTCAAGGTGATTTTGAACAGGTTTATTTGGGTGATGATGCACCATGAAAAATTGTTGGAATGGGTAAGGTAGAAATAAAGAAAAAAAATGGAAACCAATGGTTGTTAAAAGAGGTAAGACATGTTCCATATCTAAGGAAAAATCTAATTTCAAGAGGGCAGTTGGCAAGTGAAGGTTGTATATCTATATTTACAGATAAGGTGTGGAAGGTCACCAACTGATCATTGGTGATATCAAAAGGAGAGAAGGTAGGTACATTGTATTTGTGTACTGGTAATACTGATTCTTATATCTCTTTAGCTTCTACAGGAGTGGATGCAACACTTTGGCATCATAGGCTTAGACACATGAGTGAGAACGAGATGCAAATACTTCACAAAAGGAATTTGTTTCTAGATCTTAAACAAATTGATTTGGATTTTTGTGAGCATTGTGTTTATGGAAGACATAAGAGAGTTAGATTTCTGAGAGTCGGGAAAGAAAAGAAGAGTGAAAGGTTAGAGCTTGTGCATACATATGTATGGGTACTATCTTAGGTATCATCTCTTGTTGGCTCTCATTATTATGTTACTTTTATTGATGATGCAACTAGACAAACTTGGGTTTATTACATTCCATAAAAAAATTGATGTTTTTGATACTTTTAAGAAATGAAAAGCTTTGGTTGAGAATGAGACATGAAAAAGGTTGAAGTGTCTAAGATCAGACAATGGAGGTGAATATTGCAACAAGGAGTTTGATGATTACTGTTCATACCATGGGATTCGTAGAGAGAAAACAGTTACAAGAACACCACAAGAAAATGGTGTGTCAGAAAGGATGAACAAGACAATCATGGAACTTGCAAGGAGTATGAGATTGCATGTTGGGTTTCCCTTACAGTTCTGGGTAGATGTTGTAGATACCGTTGTTTACTTAATAAATAGAGGACCTTCAAGCTCTTTGGATGGTGGAATTCCAAATGAGGCATGGACAGGTAAAAATGTAAACTATTCTTTTTTGAAGACTTTCGGTTGTGAAGCATTTGTCGATATTGATAAAGAAAATAGAACAAAGCTTGAGGTAAAATCCAAGAAGTGTACCTTTATTGGATATGGTGTTAATGATTTTGGTTATCACTTATGAGATTATGAAAATCACAAAATCATTAGGAGTGGAGATGTCATATTCAATGAGAAGGTCATGTACAAAGATTAGTTGCAGGGAAAGAAAGAGGAAAAAGAAAAACCAGAATACACAGTGCCTGATGAGATCACTAAAAAATAAATTCCAAAAGTACCAGAAAATCAAAATGTACAACAATAGGAGAAATAGGTACCTCAAACTCCTGCAAGTGTTGTTAGAAGATCTAATAGGTTAAGTAGACCCCCTGAACGATACTCTCATTCATTGTATTATTTATTGTTGATTGATTCTGGTGAACCAAAATGTTATGAAGAGGCAATGCACGTAGACACTAAAAAGAAGTGGGAGCAAGGCATGGAAGAGGAAATGGATTCCTTGGTAAATAACCAGACTTGGGACTTGGTTCAGTTGCCTGCAGGAAAAAGAGCATTGCAGAATAAATGGGTTTACATGTTGAAGGAAGAAGATGGAGGAAAAAAACGGTACAAGGATAGACTTGTTATAAAGGGGTTTGCACAAAAGAAAGGTATAGATTTTGATGAAATATTTTCTCATGTTGTTAAGAGGACTTCAATTAGGATTATTTTAAGTCTTGTGGCAATAGAATATTTTCATCTTGAACAATTAGATATAAAAACAACTTTTTTCCATGGGGATTTGGAGGAAGAGATTTATATACAACAACCACAGGGGTATGAGGTCAAAGGAAAATAGAATTTGGTGTGCAGGTTGAAGAAGATCATGTATGGCCTAAAGCAAGCTCCAAGGTAGTGGTATTTGAAGTTTGACAGGTTTATGACAGAACAAGGTTATAGTAGATGTCATTTTGATCACTGTGTTTATTTTAAAAGGATAGAAAATGGAAGCTATATTATCTTGCTAGTGTATGTAGATGACATGCTTGTTGTAGGGTCTAATATGTAGGATATAAAATTTCTCAAGAAGAAATTAGCTAATTCATTTGTGATGAAGGATTTGGGTGCTGCAAAGAAAATCCTTGGTATGATAATAACAAGTGGCAGGAAAAATCGCAAATCAACATTGTCTCAGGGTGAGTACACAGAGAAGGTGTTGGAGAGGTTTAGAATGTAGAATGCAAAACCAGTTAGTACACCTTTGGACAACCATTTCAAATTAATTAAGGAAATGTGTCTGAAGACACATGAGGAGATAGAATACATGTCCAGGGTCCCTTATTCATCAACACTTGGCAACTTGATGTATGTGATGGTTTGCACAAGACCAGATATTGCACATGTAGTGGGAGGTGTGAGCAGGTATATGAACAATCCAGGTAAATAAAATTGGGAGGCAGTAAAGTGGATTCTCGAGTATTTGAGAGGTACTGCTACTCATGCATTATGTTTTGGAGGTTCAGACATTGTTCTACAGGGATATGTTGATTCATATATGGCAAGTGATAAAAATAGCAAGAGGAGAACCACGAGGTATGTTTGTACTGTAGGTGGAACAATAGTAAGTTGGATTTCAAAACTGCAAAAGGTTGTTGCACTTTCAACAACGAAAGCAAAGTATGTTGTTGCTACAGGGGCTAGTAAAGAGATGATATGGTTACAAAGGTTTATGGAGGAATTGGGAAAGAAGAAGGAAAATAGTAGGTTGTACTATGACAACAAGAGTGCCATTCATATTTCAAAGAACTCAACCTTCCATTCGAAGACTAAGAATATACAACCTAGGTACCATTTCATAGGATTCGTCTTGGAAGATGGACATTTGAAGTTGGAAAAGATACATACTAGCCAGAATCCTGCAAACATGTTAACAAAGGGGGTAACCAGGGAGAAATTGAGTTCTTGCTCAGTTTCAGTTGGTCTTCAAGAATGAAGGCGAAGATGATAAATTTTCTAGGTCCAAGGTGGAGTGTAGTCCAGTAGGTACAGCAGCAGTGGAGTTGTTGTGATCAGTCTCCAAGTGGGAGATTATTGGTTGTGGAGCCTAATTATCTTCCTGATTCAGAGGTTTGTTTCAGCCGCGCTTGGACCCCATTTCCTAATGGGTGTGGGGGGGCTTCCCCCCCCACAACTATCGCCAGGGGGGTCCAGGGGGGGCGACGATAATTTTTGTAGCTCCCCCTAGTGGGAGATTCAGGGGCAGTGCCCCCGAAGTGAAATTTTGGGGAAAATTGCATTGTAAAATATTGTAATTTCATAGTCAATTTGGACCGTTCATTATAAGGTCACAAATATGATGGTAGCAATTATTTTAGGGATTTTTTTCCCTAAAATGAAACCCTCTTTTATGTGGGAATTGTATTGCGACTGTGTATTATCGCGAATATTGTATTCTGAGAGAGGAGGTTGTGAGAGAAAGAAGAGGAAGTTACAATGAGTGTGTTGTAGGTTGTATCCCTTCATTTGCTAGATAATAATAAAGGAAGGACCATGCAATTTCCTTGGTGGACATAGCCCACACTTGGTGAACCACGTATATATGTGTCTCTATTGTATTGTGTATCTTCTGTGTTTTATTTATGCATTTGTTTTATTTTATTGCTCTGCGATCCTGTTTTTCTAACAAAATATTGGAGCCCGTGAGTAGTATTGGAGCCGGTGAGGTCTGAATTGGAGCCGTAGTTGACCATAGGAGAGGGGTTTTAGTTAATTAGACCATTGGAGCTCAGAGCCAACCAGAGGAGAGGGGTTTTAGTTAATTCGAGCATTGGAGGTTGTATAGGTATATAAGCAACTACCATGGCGGATAAAAATGTTGTGGAGAGGATGTAGAGACTTCTCAAAAGGTGAAGTAAGAATTCAAATTTGAAGGGGCCTTCTGCAGCGAAGTCACATGTAAATAGATTTATGTTTGCAAACCCTAGATGTATGTTTGCATTTTCTATTTTTGTATTGGGATCTATTCCTTTCTGGATATTTACATTTGCAAACCCTAGATATTTATATGGATGATGAATTTGGTTTGACACAACCGATGTTACTATATCTTCCACATATGTCAATTGAAAACTACCATCACTCTGCACCTTGTTAGAAATTGACCAACTTGCTTTCATGGGGTGGGTGATTCGGTGCTTGTGAGGTTAATTCCGGTGGTTCCGATTTCCAATTCTTAGGTGAGGTGAGGTCTTGTTTTGTGAGAGGTGAGGGGCTAAAGGCGAATGACTTAAGTTGAAAGTCTAAAGGTAAAATTCTTATGTTGAAAGGTGAATGGAAGGCTTCTGGTTAATGGTGAAAGGCTCTCTCAAGCCCCTACCCTTGAGAGAGTGTTTCACCATTATGTATGCTTTTGAAGGCCTCACCATTACTAGCCAACATGAGCATTAGAAAGCCTTGACATCTTGTCTTTTGTTCAATGTTGAGAATCTTAAATTTCTAGCATATTTCTTGTACTTGCACCTTATTTATATCCTCTCTTAGTTTTTTTTTCAGAAGATATCTTCTCTTAGTTAAACATTCAATTTTTTGATAGACACTTAGTTCTTTCTCTCTCTTCTATCAATATTGATTAGGTTGTTGCTTTTTCACTCCCACTTTTTGTGCCTACATTGCATGTATTTTTATATGGAGAGTAAGGAATAAGTTAATATTTGAGGGAGGGATGATCAGTCCATTCCATGTCTTCCATAGGATTATGTATGCCTTTGAAGGCCTCACCCTTAGTAGCCAACATGAGCACTAGAAATCCTTGACATCCTCTCTTTTGTTCAGTGTTGAGACTCCTAACTTTCTATCATGTTTCTTATACTTGCACATTATTTATATATTCTCTTAGTTAAACAATGAATTTTTTTATATTAGACACTTAGTTCTTTCTCTCTCTTCATTCAATATCGATTGGGGAGTTGCTTTTTCACTCCCACTTTTCGTGACTACATTGAATGTATTGTTTTAGTCTCATTGACCTACTTTTATGGTCATTCATTGGACATTACTAAAATTATATTACCTTACCTTATCTAATAAAGACTCAAATTGACATCAACGATTCCAAAGAACTATTGCAACACATTTGAGCTTAATGTTTCTAAATGACTATTTCAAAACTTGTAAGGAGAAGACTTGTCACAAGCTATTTTTAGATGGTATTGTATGAATATATCATTATATGATGTATGGATTGACCTATTTAAATTTTAAATTGTATGATTGAATTATGCAATGTCTTCATTTGTTATTAGTCATAATTCATTATTAATAAAATTACAATTTTTTTTATTTTTATTTTATTTTATTTATTTATTTTTTTATTTTTTTTTATGTTTTCTATACATCATATTTATACGCGAGATAAAAGAAATTCCCTATGTTCTCTACCCAATTGTACTTTGAAAAATTTGATGAATCACTCTAGCGATTCTCAAAAATTGTGTCCCCATCTTCCTTTCCTTGAATCTTTATGAATATGAGACAAGCACACAAATAGGTTTGCAATGCATCATTGGAAATGTGCAAATAGTTGTAACCCTCGTGAGCAATGAAATAAAGGCTTTAATGGGTATGTACTATCATTTCAAAAACTTTATAATTAGATGAGACCAAAATTTTACATGAAAGGAGAAAATATGCACTTGGGTCTTAAATCTCAATAAAAAAGTGTCCCACATAAGGATCCCAATACTAAAACAAGTTCTTCTAAGTAGTTTAGTAAGTCCAAATTGCTTGATATTTTTGCCTCTGTAATGAACCTTGAATTTATGGCCTTAACAATTTCTTGTTGCATATTATTGTTCCCATTTTGATCGACATGACATATAATATGGTTTCCAATTCCAACATTTCATACCACATACAAAAAATATTGCATATTCTACATAAAATAGTTGACAAGCCCAATTCAATGCTGCGGTTTTAGTTTATAATTGATTTCTAAATATAATTTATCCTAAGATGAATTTCTAAGTTAACATTAAGTACTAATATAACTCAATGATTAAGCTAACTTGCAGTACATAGATTCCATAGCTACCCAAAAGTCTTATGAATGAAAAAATTTAAAACGGGCTTGCATATCACAACACCCTTTTGTGCGTGCAAGGATGGTAACAAATTTCATTTGGTTTACTAAGTTGATATACATTTTAAATGATTAATACCGTAGTCTTTTATTTTGATGAAGATTAGTTCAAAGGGGACTGTTGCATATTTCTGTTCATGTTCCCATATTTCTCCTAGTGGGGGAGGCAGAATGAAAATCCCCCAAGCCCTTCTAAATTCAACTCTCATTGGTCTAAGGATATTGAATTTGGGGATTTGCATGATAGTGAATGGAAACATATGGATGATCGGTTGGAGGAATCTGTTACATTTTAATTTAGTGACAATTTTAAAATTGTAAAAATAAAATTTGTTGAGTGGGCCAAATCCAAAATCAAGGATCCATAAGAGTAGACATGGATACTGGAAGAATAAATTTCTAACATTTTCAAACCTAAATGAATGGAATTTTCAATAAAGAAAACATAGTAACTTAAATCTTTTGGAGCCATGAAAAAAATAGTTTCTTGACTAGGAAGAATAAAAATGGAGGCAAAAAACTAGAGAATCTTGGGTAACACGGGGAGATGAAAACACCTGATTTTTTCGCAACTATGCAAAGATGATGAAATATCAAATACCATTTGGAGTGTTAAGAATGAGGTGTGAGGGAAATATCATAGGTTTTCTGACATGGTTGAGGTGAAAAAAAATAATTTCAATAAGTTTTTTAAGGAACCTCATAGAGCAAATATTGTTGACATAATTTAAATGACAATTTTTTCCTAGTTTTGTAAATCAAGATAATCTTCCACATTTGTCAATTGAAAACTACCATCACTATGCACCTCGTTAGAAATTGTCCGGCTTGTTTTCATGGGGTGGGTGATTCAGTTCTTGTGAGGGTAAGTCCGGTGGTTCTGATTTCCAGTTCTTAGGTGAGGTGAGGTGTTGTTTTGTGAGAGGCGAGGGGTTAAAGGCTAAAGGAGATTGGCTTAAATTGAAAGTCTAAAGGTGAAATGATTTTTGTTGAAAGACAAATGGAAGGCTTCTGGTTAATGGTGAAATTCTCTCTCAAGCCCCTACCAGAATGTTTCTATCCCCTCCCTAAAGACTAGCTCTGGCTGGTATATTGACTAATTCAGCTCCTCAAAGTCCTAATTGATCATGGGTTGGCTAAGGACTAATCCTCCAGCTCCTTCAACTCCTATTCCATCTCCTAATCTCTTGGTTGACTATGTCACTAAACATTTCCTATATAGATTTCTTATGCTACTAAACCAACATTTTCAAATACATGGAAGTCATAATTAACTTTCTATGAGTCAAAGTCAGCAAATAAATTAGGGTACAATGTATAAAAAAATTTAGAGTTTGGGTAATAAAAAATTTCCTTAGCATATGAATCACTTTCTTTCTCAAGTAGTGTAATATGTTCCATGACAGTACATCCAATAAACATACTCTTGTTACTACATAAAGTCAAACTCTAAGTGTCCATGAAAACTAGTGGTACATTCTATGTTATTGCACAAGATGATTGATAAAGAGCCACATGCTTAGTTTGTTCAAAATATTTGTCAAAAGAAAGGGGTCTATTGTTTCCTCTAACTAATCTTCCTCTTGTTGCTCTTCAATTATAACCGGTAAGTCAACAGAGACCTCATGTAGAACATGGTTCATGCTTCCAGTCCAAGATATATCCTCCCATGTATTTCTGCTTTTGCATGATCATTACTATTTGTAGAAACAAGGACATCTCCAACTAGCTATGCCCATACTCATGAAGGGGTTTGTGGTTACACATAGGGTCATCTTGGTCATGGATACACTAGAAGGAATAATAACTAGAGGCACCATAGTCTATGTCTGTGTTGGTTGGAAAACCCTAGTGAGCGATATATTTGATGCTTGTGTTGTTGTGTTGAAGCTAGTAGATCTAAAATAGAATCACAAGTGTGGTCACTTTCTAGCATTCTTCAATATCATAAAAATGGAACTCTGATAGTTTTAGAAAAAAAATGTAACTCTGATAGTTTCAATGCATGATAGTTTTAGGAAAAAATCTTTCAATCTCCTTCAAGTGCCCCCAAAATCATTAATTTGCAATAAAAGACATAAAATTCATGAAAAAAAAATCTTTCAAGCTCCTTCAAGTGCCCCCAAAATAATTAATCCGCAATAACTTGGCCAAATCTGAGAGTGGGAAGTTGCAGTAAGAACTACATGCTCGACAAGACTGTCAAACTGCAAGGAATTCAGATCTCCCAAGGCTGATAGACTCCTCCTTCTATGACACATTTCTCATTTCCTATTGGCTTCTCTAAGCAATGCTTACTTTGCCCAACCTCTCTTCACAACTAGAAAATGAAAACTCATAGACTAGCTTAGTTCCTTGTCAATGCTGTTGTTGTTAACAACAACTTAGCTGATTTTGTGCCCTTGTACTATCTAAATTACCTAATATTTGTTAATTAACATATCAAATTAATATTGGAATGCAGAACATCAAAGATGAGTCAAAGTCGAAGGTTGAGAACTAATTAATACCATGCATATGATGAGAGAATAGCCGATGAGAATGATATGGACATATATCCATGCCCATGTAATGATTGTCTTAGTGAAAAGGTGAGAAAAAGAAATTTGATTTATCGACATATGATAAGACACGGCCATAGTGGTGTGAGTCCTATTTTGTGTGAAGCTCTACTCAATAAAACATAACATATGTGAGTTGATTTATTTTTTTCCAAGACAAAAACTTGATTTTGTTTTTGAAATTTGCAAGGACAAGATGAGGTCGCCCTTCAATTAAGTCCCGTGTTCCAATATTTATTATTGTGCATCTCATGGACTTTGAATAATTGAGACAAAGTGTATGATTTTCATTTATTTCTCATGGATTAAGCTTTGGTTTCGTATTTGTTGCTCGATCATCGATGGTTCCAGGAACAACCACATTGATCAATTTGCATAGAAGAATGCCATCTTTCACTATATCAAAGAGATCATTTGTCATAGGATCAATTGGAAGGTATCTTTTCACCACTAGATCATCTCTAAGGTAGCTATTGATATGAGCAAAAAATGCCACCTTCTCATATTCACCAATTGTGTGAAGCAAGGTGGTTGTGGCAGTCTTTAGAAATCCAAATTTGTTCTTGGAACCACTTAATTTTGTAGCTACTTGTGTATGCAAATTAAACTAAATCCATAGAAAACCTTCAAAATCCACAATCTCTTTTGCATTCGAATGGTATTCCCCCACAACAAATCCTACCTCCTCCTCGATGAATAACTCCTCAAAAACCTTTTAGTTTAGTCATTATAGAGCTCAGATCCACAACAATTAATTCACCCTTCTCCTTCTTCATGGATGCATATTGTTATTTTAAAGTTTGAAGCTCTGCCTGGGTGAATTGGCCCTGAAGCCAAGGATCTGAAACCAATACTTCCACATAGCCTGCCACTTCCATTATCAAGTGGTAAAGAATCCTCTAAAGTACTGTCATCAATAACAATGTTTAAGAAACTACCAATTACACTTCCCTTTTCACTGTCTGAAATCCTTGCATCTTCACTGGTTTGTTTTGTAAGACTCCAAAGCATAATGCTTGCAATCAATATAATAAGTATCATTTTAGTATTGACCTAAACAATGTCTTCAGGTAGAAGGAAAACTGAGCATCAAAGCTTCCTTGCCACATTGATTATATAGGTTGCATTCAACCTCTTTTCTTCCTCATTCTCTCCTTTTGTGACAATGTACTAGTTCACAACCCTAGGTTCCACAGAACATTATCAAGATTCCTTTGTTGATTTGGTATTGCAGATGGAAATATATAAAAACAAGAGTAAAACAAAAAAAAAAGTTTGTTTTTATTGAGATAATTTTTGTAGGTAATTATTATAATATGTAAATATTATTATAAGAAGTAATTATTATTACAAGTGGTATCCTTTTCTAGGTGTGGAAGTACAAAAATAGTCCCATTTTGTGTTGAATCTCTACTCAATAAAACATAACAGATGCCAATCGATTTATTTTTGTCCAAGACTGAAACTTGATTTTGTTTCTGAACCTTGTAAGGACAAGATGATGCCGCCCTTCAACTAAGTCTCGTGTTTCAAAATTTACTACTATGCATCCAATGGACTTTGAATAATTGCGACAAAGTGTTTGATTTTCATTTATTTCTCATGTGTGGAGAGTTTGGACACTTTGCTAGCCAGTGCACTCAAGCTAAGAAGGGATTTGGTGAAATAGGAAGAAGAAAAGAGATTGTAGCCTCAATAAAAGTTGAAAACAAAGAAGAGGAAGATGAGCAACAGTTGGCTTCCACAACTAGAGAGTTTTCTAGAATGTTAAAGGAGGAATACACTATGTTCTTGGATACAGAGGACATAACTAGGGTAGGCTGGTACATAGACAGTGGGGCCACAAGTCACATGACAGGTGATCAACTTGCAATTCAGGAATTCTCAAGTCAAGCTTCAGGAATTGTTAAGTGTGGGGTGCATTCCAATATGATGGAATTTCATGGAAAAGAGGGCTGGAATTTCATAGAAAAGGGGCAATATCACTACAACTAGAATCATGCAGAATTTTCAGGATACCAGAAGTATTATACGTACCATGTATGAGAATCATCTTGCTCTTAATCTCAGCCTTGGAGCATCAAGGCTAGGAGGAAAGCTTCTTTGGCTACAGTGTACACATTCGTTCAATTAAAAGTCAAGAACCAAGACCACATGTAAAGATAGGAATAAGTGAATATGGGCTATATAAACCGTGGGGACAACCTGTTCACAGACTCACAAAAGAAAGCAATGAGTTTGCAAGTCAAAGTGTAAGAGAACATGAGGCTATTCTCAGTAGACCCACATGGGGGGCATGGACTCAATTGGATGAATGGGGATACTCAGATAATCTCGGTACAGGGTGTAGTAGACCCATCTTGGAAAAACAAATAGAATGTCCAAAAATGGAATGGCTGGGCCTCTCAGAATTAGAGGGAGAAGAATATAATGAGGTGGATCCTGGAGAAGACAACTCCAGTGAATTTACCTCCCTCACTAAGAGGGAGTGTTAGAGTATAGCTCGAGTAGGTAACTCCTCCTCATTAGGGGTGTCTAGTAATGAGGAGGAAGCCCATTTTTTGACTAGAACAAATAAAATTAAATGGTGGGGACCACCTAACTCGAGCTAAGATTCCATCTCAGCCATTGATGCATCTCAATGCTTGATCAAGTCCCCACCCTTGGATCAAGTTCATAATGAGAGGATTCGAGGGCTAGGAATGATTGAGGAAAATATATTAGGGTTACAAGTAACATGTAAGCCTCACTATCGATATAAGAGAAAAGAGAGTGAGGTTGACTAGAGAGAGAAGGCGCTCCAAAGAAGACTGAGACATGGTTTGTAAGATAAAAAACAAGAGGAGGTCGAGAAGGGCCGAGATAGAGACCAAGTCGGGTCTCTCTGCATGCACTAGGAGGCAAGCGTAACCATATATAAAGTCGGTTCTTTATGCGTGCATAAGGAGGCAAGCAATTCAAGTCTCATTGTGTGAATAAGGAGTCAAGTTAGGGCAAGTGGTTCGGGTCTCACTACCTGGACGAGGAGCTTATTTAGGGCCAACGTTCATCACAGTCAAGGAGTAGAGGTCGAGCTGGACCTGAAGGAGGTAAAGGAGCCGAGTTAGGGCAAGTATGACATACGCTCAAATTACACACTCACCCAGTCTGAAAGGAAAGTGTGCCTAGGTCAGAGGTAATGATATAAGCTGTGATTTGAGAATATACCAGTCGAATATAAACCAAGTAACAGTTCCAATTTTGTATTCTGTGGTTTTGATAAGTATTACCAGTAGAAGTACGAACTTGTACATGTCATACGATATATGTAAACTCAACTTGAGTAAATGTTATGCTTGCAGTGGACTGATATAAATAAAATTGCATTGTTTTGATTATATTCATTGATGTTGTGTTAGTTTTAATGGTGTGGCTGTCATAGGAAAGATAATAGTTTAATTCTACTTCTATTCAGAAATATTTTATCCTTCTTAGTGTTATTTTTCTTCAAATCTCTTTTGCATTCGAACGGTATTCCCCCACAACAACTCCTACCTTCTCCTCTATGAATAACTCCTCAAAAATCTTTCAGTTTAGTCATTCTAGAGCTCAAATCCCCATAAATTAATTCACCCTTCTCCTTCTTCATGGATGCATATTTTTATTTTAAAGTTTGAATCTTTGCCTGGGTGAATTAGCTTTGAAGCCAAGGATCTGAAACCAATACTTCCACATAGCCTGCCACTTCCATTATCAAGTGGTAAAGAAGCCTCTGAAGTACTATCATCAATAACAATGTTTGAGAAAATGCTAGTTACACTTCCATTTTCACTGTCTGAAATCCTTGCATCTTCACTGGTTTGTTTTGTAAGACTCCAAAGCATAATGCTTGCAATCAATATAAGTATCATTTTAGGATTGACCTCAACAATGTCTTTAGGTAGAAGGAAAACTTATCATCCAAGCTTCCTTGCCACATTGATTATATAGGTTGCATTCAACCTCTTTTCTTCCTCATTCTTGCCTGTTGTGACAATGTACCAGTTCACAACCCTAGGTTCCACATAAATCGGTATATTATCAAGATTCCTTTGTTGATTTGGTATAACAGATGGAAATATATAAATATAAGAGCAATACAAAATAAACAAGTTTGTTTTTATTGAGATAATTTCTGTAGGTAATTATTATAAGATGTAAATGTCCACTCCTATACAGGTAGTATCCCTTTGTGCTTGATGCTTAACCTTTATCTGATATTGAATATAGTGCTCATTTTTGCTAAGGCGTCACAACTATAGATAATGGACAGTTGTTTGATGCTTAAATTTTTTTACTATTGACATATAGTGCTACTTTTTGCTAAGGCAACTTGACTACAAATATCCAAAGTTATGAATTGTAAGGTTAACTGCATTGAAAAATGAGATCATTTCTTGTAAAATAATGCTTTAAATGCTTTTAATATCATAACTATCATATCATAAAAGAGATTCGAAGGCTCATCACAATGTTTCATGTTCTGCACTTCTTTTTTTACATCTCTACCAATGTTTGTTGCGATTTTGTTGTTTCATTGTTTGAAAAAGAGAACAGTTCCCTTGGAGACAATTTACTGCTAATTTTAAATGTTGTATATTTTTTTGCATGATGGTTAAACCACATGCAGAGCAATCATACAAAACATGCAGTGTCGCCAAAAGGAAAAGGCATTTATAATGTCAACAGAGCTCCGAATACTGCGCAAGAGCATGTCAATATTGGTCATAGTGATCATGAAGAACTCGTCGAGCAATGTGTAAAGGACATTGTTGATAGTGGTGTTGAATTTGAGGTAATCAAATTTTTGTTGTGATAGTTAGTTTGTCCCAATGTTTTGTCATAAATTTTCACGCTTAAAATGTTCTTTTTGACAAAAAATTATTGCTTGCATTCTTCATACTTTTGAATGCCTAATAATACATTCTTCATACTTTTGAATGTTGTATATTTGTTTTGCATGATGAAACCACATGCAGGGAAACTCTATAAAAGTAGCACGATGAAAAGGACAAGTCCTTATCAAAAGAGCTATGAAAGATTCACTAAGTGATCTCAATATTGATAGCGATCATACTGACGTTGAACTCGAGAATAATGTGCAGTATATTCATAGTGGTATTAGTGAACTCGAGGTGAGTGCAACAATTATACGCTAAATATTAGAATATAATTCTTGTTTTAACGTTTTTCATATCTCAAGATAATATGCATTTTTTTTGTTTTTGCAGAAATGTATTGAAAGGAAGGAAGCTTCACACGATGAGCTTTGAAATATTTGCAAAAAATGACAGATGAATTTTATCACAGTTGTTAGACAACTTGGCCCACTGCTTTTATGCAATTGTTTGAATGTATGTTCATGGATCTTTTATATTATGGTGTATTTGTAGACTTGAAAACTGTCAGTGACAATTGTTTGAATGAATGCATGTTCAAGGATTTTTTATATTATGGTGTATTTGCAAATTTGGAAACTCTCAGTGACAGTACTGTACTACTATGACATTTATTATTATTATTATATATATATATATATATATATATATATATGATCATCTTGCAGTTCACAATATTATGTGTTAATTTGGCAGTAGTTTGAATGTATATTAATGTTCATGGATATTTTATTGTGATGTATGTTTTATTATGGTGTATTTCTGGACTTTGATATTTTTTAATATGTGTGTGTGTGTGTGTGACAATCTTGTAGTTCATCTAAATTGCAATATTATATGTTTTAATTTGATTTTATGTACATTCAGTAGTTTGAATGTACATTGTTCATGGATATTATATTATGGTGTCTTTACGTACATGGAAACTCCGAGTCACAACATTGTACTACTTTTGACATTTTTTATTATATATATGGTCATCTTGCAATTCATTTAAATTGCAATATTATATGTTTTAATTTGATTTTATGTCAGATTACTTTAGTTTTTTATTATGATCATGTTAGAATCAATTTTAATTTAAGTTTAATACTAAGTTATTTAAAGTTTAAATTTAATACTAAGTTATTTAATATTTTAATTTCAGTTTAGTACTATGTTTATTTCTGCATTACACAATTAATTTATGGTAAATAATAAATTATTCATATCATTATATACTTGGACATTTCCTACTAGACTTGTAGTAAATATAATGATTATGCAACTAATAAAGATTATATCAATACACTACCAATTTACATAAATCAGTGAATCAAAATGACTAAATATACTACTAGTTGACGGCAATAACTGATACAAATGACTAAATTTACTACTTGTTGATGACAATAAATGACTACCACAACTAAATAAATGACCAACTAATGATAATCAACGACTATAACAATGACTAAATATACTACCAATGGATGGAAATTAGAGAATAAAAATGACTAAATATACTACTAGTTGACGAAAAATGTTGATTACAATGACTAAATATACTACCCGTTGACGAAAAATGATGATCACAATGACTAAATATACTACCAGTTGAAGGAAATAAATGATACACATGACTAATTTACTACATGTTGACGAAAATAATGGACTACCACGACCAAATAAAGGACCAATGAACAACAATTAATGACTAAAACAATGACTAAAGTTACCACCAAAACGATCAACCAAAACAACCAATAAATGACTAAAAAAATTTAGTCATATATTTGGTTGCGTTATATATGTCCGACAATATACTACTAGTAGTCACGTGACTAAACTTAGTCATTTATATGCGATTTTTAGTCATAAATTTGTCTTTTGCTACTAGTGCAAGAAGCCACTGCTGCAATGTATTCCACTTTTGTTGTAGACAAAGATACCGATGATTGTTTCTTACTTAACCATAATACTAGACACTCACCCAAGTAGAAAGATGCTCCACCCTTAATTCTTCTATCATCAATGCAACCTGCCCAATCTGCATTTGTGTAGGCGACAAGAGATAGATCCTTCCCTTTTGGATACCATAATCCAAACTCTTTTGTACCTTTGAGGTATCCGAATATCCTCTTTATTGCCATACCATGCAATTCCTTTGGTGCTGCTTGAAACCTTGCAACCTATCCAACGACCTACATCACATCCTGTTTGGAAGTTGTTACATAGAGTAAGTTGCCAATCATCGATCTGTATTTTCTCTGATCTGTATATTTAGAATCATCATCTTTACTTAACTTACAACTAGTTTGCATAGGAGTATTGTTCGGCTTGCAATCTGTCATTCCAAACTTCTTCAATATTTCTCTGATATACTTGGTCTGAGAGATAAAGATACCTTTGTTGCTCTGACATATCTAGAGACCCAAAAAGAAAAACAACTGTCCAAGCAAAGACATATCGAATTCATTTTGCATGTCTTTGGAAAATTTCTAACTCATCCTGTCATCATCACTTCCAAAGATAATATCATTAACATAAACTTCAATTATCATGATACTATCTTGATTTACCTTTATGTAGAGATTGTTGTCTGCATTTCCTTTCTTGAACCCTTGTTGTTGTAGGTATCTGTCCAGTCTTGAATACCACGCTCTTGGGGACTGCTTGAGACCATATAAGACCTTCTTCAACATGCAAACATAATTTTCCTTCTCTGACAGCTGAAATCCTTATGTCTGCTCAATTTAAACTTCTTCCTCTAGATCCTCGTTTAGGAATGTTGATTTCACGTCCATCTGATATACTTTAATATTTTTGGAACATTCATAATCCAAGATCAGTCTGATTGCTACCATTTTGGAAACTGGAGCAAATGTCTCTTCAAATTCTATACCTTCAACCCGAGCATATCCTTTACATACCAATATTGCTTTGTTCCTGGTAACCTGTCCATCCTCGTTCAACTTGTTTTTGAAGACCCATTTTATACCAATGATGTTCTTGTTCTTCGGTCTTGGAACCAATTCCCATGTGTCATTCTTTTGTATCTGATCTAACTCTTCATCCATAACTTTGATCCAGTGTTCATCCTTGTTGGTTTCTTAAAAAATGCTCAGCTCAATAGTAGATAATAGTGCTAGGTGTTGTTGTTCCGGTGAACGTATTCTTTTGGTTTAAAATTTTGCATCTTTATTTTCTGTGATCTGTTCTAATGGATGATTTTTCTACACTCGTCTGCTAGGTGTCTTTGGAGGTACCTGAAGATCCTGTTGTTCTTTCTCTGCTTCTAGCTTCTCTTCTTCTTCATCTGATTCTTCATCTACTTCTTCTTCTTCCAAATATACTATTTTGTTGAGTCTTAGATTGAAACATTTGTATGATTTCCTTTTTCTTGAGTACCCAACCAATATGCCTTTATCAACTCGAGAATCAAATTTTCCAATTTTGCCATCTTCTCTTTTGATGTAGCATTTGCTTCTGAAAACTCTGAAGTGCTTCACATTTGTTGGTCTTCCTTTCCATAGCTCGTATGGAGTCCTATCAATGTTATTTCTGAGCATTCCTCTGTTCTAAATGTGAATTACTGATGTATGCACTGCTTGCACCCAAAAGACATCTGTCAACTTGGAATCCATTAACATGGTTCTGGCCATTTCCTGTACTGTTCTATTCTTCCTTTCAACAACTCCATTTTGATAAGGTGTCTTGGCTACTAAGAATTGCCTCTTTATCCCATGCTCGCTGCAGAATTTCATGAACTCCTTTGATGTAAATTCTCCTCCATTGTTTGATCTCAAGCACTTGATTTTCAATTCTGTCTCAGTTTCAACCATCTCTTTGTATGTCTTGAATTTTTCGAATGCCTCCGACTTCTGATTTAGAAAGCAAATTGTAGTCATTCTTGTGTATTCTTCAACCAATAGCATGAAATACTATTCACCTTTCAATCCTTTCGTTCTTGTTGGTCCAACTAGATCAATATGTACAATCTCCAGTGGTTTTGTCGTGGAATACTCCTTTGACTTGAACTTCGTCTTGTTCTATTTTCCCTATAGACAATGCTTGCATAGAATATATGTTGGCTTTGAGATCTCAAGCATTTCTCTTTCTGCTTCCCTTTTGTTGACTTTGACAAGATTATCAAAATTTATGTGACCAATTTTTTTGTGCTAGAGCCAATTTTTATCGTCCTTTCCTAAGCAAGATCTTTCCTTTCTGATTTCATTTAGAACATATATGTTGCTTGGAGTTCTTATAGTTGTAGCCACCGACTTTCCCGATTATGTTTTCCTTATCTCACACTTCTTTGAGTCAAACACAAGTTCGTGTCCTTGATCACACATTTGAATTACACTTAACATATTGTGTTTCATGTCTTCGACCAATAAAACATTTTCTGTTGTGGTATCCTTACTTCCGAGCTTGATTGTGCCTTTTCCAATAATTCTGTCTGAGTTGTCATTCCCAAATGAAACCAATCCATCTCTTTCCTTATTCAATGTTAGAAACCCATCTTTATCACCTGTCATATGCTTGGAGCATCCATTGTCAACATACCATCCACGTTTCTTGTGTTGAGCCTGTAGAGCGAGGTTGCATTCTTCAGTGTTGAATTGATCATGTTTTCTTATCCATATCATTTGTGGTTTTTGCTTATGACTGTTGATATTTTTCTTTGGTTTCCTTGGAGGAATAAAGAGTCTGCAATCTTTCACCATATGTCTAAAGTTGTTGCACTTGTAGCATTCTACCTCAACACTCAATGATCCAAATATGTTGTATCTTCTATTATGTGCTTCATGAGATCTTCTTGGATAACTATTTCTTGTATAGCCTTCATCGTTGCTTCTGTTCGTGGTATTGGCTCTACAATTCACAACTTTGTGCCCAAAATTATTGCATGAATAACATGAACCAAGAAAAATAGTTTGATACCTTGGAGTGGAAGATCTTCTGAATGGTGTTGCTCTTATGAATCCTTCTTTTCCTAGAGGTTTTTCTATAGCTGGTTGTTGATGGTACTGACTATTGAATCTTCTAGGTGGTGTAGTGTCTCTGTTATCTTCTTCTTGAGTCTTCTTGTCTTCTTCTTTCTTAGTGGGACCTCTAATGGCTTTTACACAACTTCTTGATTCTGATTCTTTCTCTTTTGCATTGGAGATTGAACCTTTCTCTGGCTGTGTCTGGTTGTATACTAATCCATATCGGTCATAGTAAGGTCTTTGACTGTTAATGATTTTATCCAATATCCTGGTGTTGTTTTTCTACATGTCCTTCTTCTGAAGATATTTTCTTAGAGTGACTATCTCTGCTTCTAACCCTTCAATAATCCTGTCCTTTTCATCTAACTTTCCTTTGAGTGCTTCTTCAATTTTCTTATCTTCTTCTACCTGGATTTTTATCTTCGTGGTTGTCTACTCAACTTCTTTGGAGTTGGAATTATGAGATTCTTCTTTCTTCTTTAGTTCTTCATGGAGTGACTTGTTTTTCTTCTTTTCCCTCTTTATATCTTCTATAACACACATCAATTCTTCTCTGTAATCGACTTCTGCCTCTTCGCATTCTTCTTCGGTGCCTTATTAGTCAGAGTCTTCTACTTCCATAAAAAGTACTCTCTCTGTATCATTGTTGTTGTCTTTGTCTTCGTTTGATGAATTGTCTTCCTTGGTGCAAAGACTTTTCTTGAAAATTTTCTTTTTGTTTTTTCTACCCTTTTGGATCTTCTTTTTCTTTTTAGAGTCAACTTCTTCATTACTTTCCTTATTCTTATAGGGACATTTATTAGCAAAATGACCAATACCATCACAATTAAAATGGAAGCATACCTTTGTATTTGTCGGTTCCTCTTTTCATCTTTCTTACAAAGTTTCGCACCTCTTCATCTTCCTTTGAATCATTGCTACAACTACAATCTGACTTTGGCTTTTGTTTATATTTCTTCTTTGTCTTATTGGATGCCTTAAAATCAACTTCCTTAGTGATTGTATTGTCTTGCTCTGTCCTCATCTCATAAGCTGTGAGTATCCCATGCAACTCATCCATGGTCATTATAGCTAGGTCCACTCTTTCTTCTAGAGCTGAAATTTTGGAATCAAATCTCATTGGTAGAGATCTTAATGCCTTTTTAACAATGAAACGTTCCTTTATCTTGTCTCCCGACCCTTTGATATTGTTTACTGTTTCATCGACTCGTAGAAAGCAAGCTACTATGTTTTCATCTTCAATTGTTTGAACTTGGCTCTAAAAATCTGAAGTTTAGCTTCCTTAACTTTCTCATCTCCTTCCTAGATAGTCTTCAATTTGTCCCACATTTCTTTTGCGGATTCACAATGTATAATCTTGGTATGTATTGATTGAGTTACACCATTCTCGCTAGCATTTATAGCCTTTTAATCATTTTCTTCAAGTTTCTTTCCATCTCTATCCATCGGGGTAGTGGTTGGTGCTTTGTATCCATCTACTACTAATCGCCAAACATCGAATCCTTGTGCTTGTATATACGTATTAATTCTTCTACTCCATCAGGCATATTTCTCACCAACAAACTATGGTACCCCAATCTTAGCGCACTCCATGATCTCCTTCCAGTGGTTAGACTGCTTGTTGAAGGAACTGATCTGATACCAATTGTTGGATTACTGAGAGGGGGGGGGGGTAAATCAACAATGAGGAATTTTAGTACTTTTAACCACAATATATTCTTCAACAATATTCAACATTTATCATTAGCATTCAAGATATCATCAATAGTATAATCATAAACAACATCACATCACAATAGATACACAGTACACCATAATTTACATGGAAACCCAAATGGGAGAAAACCATAGAATGATTTTATTATATATCAAAAGAATACATTCATTGGAAGCACCAAATTCCTGATTCTGTGGCTACAAATGGATGGAGTCTCCAATCCCCTATTCTTAGGCTCCAACCTGAAGGAAGATACAACTCCTTGAATTCTTTGGCTCCAACAAGAAGGAGGCTACAACCCCCCTGAGTTCTCCGGCTCCAATTGGAAGGTGGATACAACCACCTATCCTTTCCCTGTCCTGCCACCCTGAAATATAAGTGTAGACCAACTGTCACTATCACAAACTATGCTACTGCCACTACCTCTATCACTCTGTCTCTGCCACTGTCTCTTTCACTATCACTGTCTTTCTCACTGTCTCATCAACCTGTATCTGCTCATCAACCAACTAAAATTGTACCATACCATACATCAATTGTATACCAACATACATAATGTCCCATGCATCAATCGTGAACCAAATATACATCAATAAGGAATAGTGAATCATGAACTAGAGCATCAACCATGTGTAACCTACACCATATACCATACCATCAACCATATGCAGATATGTACCATATCATCAATGAAAATATCTCAAAGAACCAATGCATGTCCCTCAGGCATATGCCACCATACAACATGAATATGCCTCAACCATGTACAATCAACTCAAAGATATGAACTATAAGAACCATGCCATATACTAAACCATATATAAGAGTGCTTCTCACTCAACCAAGCAACCAATATATACCATATCCAAATATCGAACCAACTATACCAAGTATGCCTCAAGCATACACCATATCATGACAAAAAGTAACCATCAAAACAAGTATACAACCATACCAATACCTCTATAGCTGACTTGAAACTCTGAGATGCTGAGACTTCCTTCATACCTTTAGGGACCTGGTACCAACATCTACTCAAAATTTCATAATCTTTTCACATATACACAACTTTCTCTTCTACAACTCGCGGATATCTGCCCTTTCCTCCATTACAGCCTGTGTGCATCCACGCCTCCCTTTCCTCCATTACAGCCTGTGTGCATCCACGCCTTGCTGACTTGCAACTCATGGATACCTCAGAAACTAGGGTTTGTTGCAACCCCGAGACTTTCACCTTCGACCCTCCTTTGCTACCTCATAAAAAATGTCGTGACAACCATAGCAAAAGATCACTATTTCACAAGATAGATAATCAATGAATGAGTGAGTGAGTGTGCTTGTGAATGACTCCTTGAGGTATATTTGTACTTGTGCTAGGTAACTCCTATCCTTAATTTAAGGCTTCTAGAGTTTTCTTGTTACAACAACTTTACCCTTTCATTAAGGACTTGTAACCAACTAGGGGCTTGTTGACCACTCTTTGAGGCTTACAAACTTCTCAAGACCAAATCTCCCTAACCATGAGGAACTACGTGGTATTCCACATATCAACAGAAATGGCATGACGAGTACTATCCATGTATGAGTGTCTTCCCTACATTTACTATGTCTATCGTGTCCATATTCCTCATTTGAATTCGGGTACCAAAACCATGTCGTCGGGGCTTCTTCAAGGGTTGACATCAATGACAACCAAACTATCAACACTATTGCTTTGTATACTTGTTTTGTATTTGTTATTCATTTTCTTTTATTGATATACTAAATACCATTTGTTCGTTATGCTATGAATTATACTCTCTCGTGAATTAATGCATCTTTGTTAATATGCACTAAAGGGTGGGTTTTTTATTAATCGAATCTTTGTCAAACTCTTCTTGGAAACTTGCTCACAAGGTATTCTAGTATGTTGTCCCCCTTATCCTTTCTTGACAACAACACCATTTGTACGAAAAACCATTGATGAATTTTGGTAAGATACACAATGATATTTATTCAAGAGTGCCATATTTATTTATCTGCTTTTGCTTGATGTGGATCAACTTTCTTAGACGATGTAATCTTACTACCCCATAATAATCACAATATTTCTCACCCTTCATTTTTTTAATTGACGTAGAAAGAGTGTTCTTAGTTGTTCCCATGTCACCGTCAGATGTGGTGAGAAATGTGTCAACCACCATTAGAAATGTATTGTTTCGAGTGTGTTAGTGAACTATTTTATTCTCTCTTTGTTGGATGAGAATTTCATGTTTCTTCCAAAATTCTTTATATGCTTGGTTGGGTCATCCCCGTCTTCATATTTTATTATTTCCTCTCCTGCTTTGATTCTAAATACGTTCTTTTATATCCTTGGTAGATTTCATAGTTTCCATGTGTCCAATTTTGCAAAACTTTGTCATAGTCCTCCCCCAACGAGACTCTCATGTGTAGTACACCTTGTGCATTATGATTGGTTTCCACCTTTTGTTTCACCATATATAGGTTCTCTATCCGAGGGTGTGGTTCCAATGGTTCATCTCTATCTATGATATATGTTTTTACTTCTACTACTTTCCTTGTTTTGTCCATTGGTATTGTACCTTTTCTTTTTCCACTATTTAATATGAGGGCTTCCTTCTCAAAGAATATTACGTCCCTCTTC
>ML784749.1:202569-221614 GCA_009831015.1 Picea engelmannii | reverse complement strand
GAATACTCTTCTAGCAAACTGAAGCTCCTAGAGTATACCTTTGTTCTTAAAATTGATCATCTAGACCGAAAAAGGGGTAAACTACCGCCGGACAGAAAAAGTGGTAAACTCGTAATCATGATAGGACTAACAAGGACTCTCGAGCCTAAAATCATTAGAGACAACACGGACGCCAAAATTCAACAAGGATCTATCTAGGGCATCCATGTAAAGGTAGGCTCTACCACCAAATCATGAAACTTATAAAGAAACAATAACAGTTCTGTGTCGCACTTCGGTGGGATCGATCCTATGGCAAAGTAGAAAAGACAATTGGATGCAGAAAGTGGAAGTGGAGTCCTAACTTATATGCAAAAAGTTTGAAAAAATGACTTTTACCAAAGGACCTTTAAAAAATGACCCATCTCCAAAAAATTTACCAAACCAAAAGGGAAAAGTGCATCGTAACATCCAATAAGAAACTTAGGAACCAATTTAAATGATTTCTAAGCCAGAAAAACGACAAAAAGGGTAAAAGAAATTGGCAAAAACAACAAAAAAAGTCTATAAATAGAAGCCGACAACTCATTTTCACCATTGCAATTTGAAAATTAACCAAAAGGAAAGAAGGGCCCCTTTTCTAAAAGAGTTGATTATGGGAGCTTCAGAGGACGAAACAAACTTTCGTTCAGACCAAGTAAGTATAAACTCATCCCTCTTGTATTTCAATACTTCAATTATGCATAGTTTTTAGTTTTTTTGGGGGTGAGCCCTCTTAAAAAAGGGCGGCCCTACGTGTACGCGGGTTGTCTAAGGACAACCCGCGTATGTACCCAGGCAGATAAAAACCTAACAATGTACATACGTGCATGTGTTCAAGACAACCTGCGTACACCCTCAAAAGTGTGGAAAAAAATCAAAATGCAAGAGCTAACTCCCCTTTGAATTGCCATGGAACCGGATGTATGTCCACTGGAGGGAGAGGGAACATGAGGAAATCAATATCTTGGTCGATGAGGACCCTGCTGTTATTTCCCCTGCTGCTATTTCTGCATTGAAAGAATGCGGGTTATGGAAGTTCTATCGGTTTCTATTCATGAGGGCATAACCCAGCCTACTGAATGCCCTGATGGATTACTGACACCCTGACATAAAGACATTCATGCTTGAGGGGAAATCGTTGACTCCAACGACTGAGGACATATATTTTTTGACTGGCCTCTCGAGGAGAGGGGAACCAATCAACCTGTGTACATTCCCCCCTGGGCCCTTCAACATCGCCGACTACATCGAGATGCATTGCGAGGCTGGCACTGAGAAAGTAGGTTCTCAGGTGCCCATCCACAAGAGCACCAACTTGTCACTGAAGGTGATCATTTTTCTTATTGGGTGGATCGCTGGATCTGCGGCCCTACACCAGGATTCCTAGGTGCACATGTATTATGCAATGCAGTGCCTAGATGCACAAATATTTGACTGGAGATTGACCATGCTTGACTGCATGAAGAGGCAGCGCACATAGTGCTGAGAGCGTAGCAACAAGATCTTCGGGCTCGGTACCATTTTGTGCTCGTTCTTCTTTGAGAGGGTACCCAATCTAAGTCTAATAGAGAGGGTACGGGGGAATGTGGCATCCTTCCCAGTGGTATGTAGATGGGCAACATTGCTGCCACGATAGGGGGGAGAAAGGACCATAGAGGCCTTCGATGACAAGTTCTTTGACTGGTGGGCACAACATATTCTAGTGATAGAGGACTACCCCTATGTTGGAATCAAATTTTCCAGAGATCCAGACATGCTCATACCTTCTGGAGAGGAGTGAGGAGAGATAGGTACGTGTGTTTTAAAGTTATTTATTTTTTTGTTTCTTTTATATATATCATTTTTTATATGCATTAGAGTATTGAAAAATATGTATCTGTTATGTACAGATGTGGGACCAGTGCACCCGACAGACTTCTCGAGGACTAGGCGACGTCCTCGACTAAAGGTAGTATCAGCAGCATTCGATGGACCAATAGTCGTAGGGGGACCTCCAGCCAAAGAGGCTGAGAGAGTTTTGAGACGGGTGGAGCGGAACCTCATCGTGCTCACTCGTGCAGTTCCCATGGCCGAGATTGAGGATCTCCCACCATCCATGCAGCCTCATGTAGTTGGGGTGACACGAACTTGGGTCCAACTCTTCTGACGTTTGGAAAACGTCGTCATTCACTACAGCAGGGCCAATAGGCCATGAGCTTAGATAGGATGGACTCATCATGTGTCGAGGGCACTTTTTGTATATTTTTTAGGGAATAAGCTCCGTGATGTATACCAGATTATTATATTTTAGGCGTTCGCGCCCACCTATGTACTTTGAGACTTTTTGATATATATATATATATATATATATATATATATTTACATCTTTTATGTCTTATGGATCACATTTTTTACAAATGTATGTGTGTGCTTCTTTTTATGTATGTGCAACAATATAATACTTGATTAGCTAGAGTATCTGTCATTTGATTTAATCTCCTAGGAACATGGATATACGTAATGTAATCAAAGCAACATTCTAAGAGACGTACCTTAAGGAAGCGTCGGTGTAAAGTAGGATCATAAACGCGGTAAACCCCATTAACTGGGACACAACTAGCTGAGCATCTAAGTAGACCCAGAGGTGATAGATACCATGCGACAAAGCGTCACAAAGAAACTCTATCACCGCACTGTATTTAGCGACACTTTTTGTAGCATTGTAGCGTTACCTAGACAGATACTTCTGAAAGATAACAACTACCCTTGAGGCATGAAAATCACCCAGGCTGTGGAAGCAAGCCTCCGAGTGTGTCAGCTAGCGCCATCCGCGAACCCAAAGAACACCTCCGATTCACTTCACATCTTCCACAGTGAAAAAGATGACATAAGTAATGACACATCCATAAAACAAAAAGATAAAAACAATGTATAAGAACTATACATATGTAGAAGAAGTCACCCAGGCGACCAACTTACGAGTAATACTTCTTGAGGTAGAGCCCATTTCTAGGCTCTGCCAAAGCATTTCTCTCAAAGTCAACCAGATGATAAGCGCCTTTCTTTAAGACCTCCTTCACAATGAAAGGTCCGAACCACATGGGTTTAAACTTGCCTGTCCCCAGGGGATCCTTATCTTGGTCGTAGACCAGGACAAGGTCGCCTTCGGAGAAAATTTGAGGATGAATGGACTGATCATATTGACACTTGACTCGTTGTTGTGAGCCTCATTGACCAAGGTTGCATCACGACATTGCTCATCAAGATGCTCGAGATATAATAGGCATTCCTCAAGCGGTGAAGTGTCTGGCAATAATTCTACTCCCAAATTTAAAGACAGGATCTGGCATTCTATAGGCAAGACTTCTTCTAGCCCGTAAACGAGTTGAAAAGGTGAGAAACTAATGGCAATCTTCATAGACGTTTGGTAGGCCCATAACACCGAGTACAACATCAAATGCCAATTTGACTTGGTAGAATTGTTCGTTCATTGCAAAATAGTCTTGAGGGACTTATTCACAGCTTCCACCCGACCATTCGCTTGTGGGTAGTAGGGTGATGGATGATCTTGCCTCAACCCAAGCTTTGATGTTAACTCAGACATCATTTTGTTTTGGAAGTGACTTCCATGGTTAGTGACAATCTCCTTCGGGATGTCGAACCTTGCTACTATCTGGTTAAAAATGAAGAGATCTGTTGTTTCACCATCATTGTTAAATGTTGGGATAACCTCGACCCATTTTGTGAAGTAGTCTACAGCTGCGATGATATAACGATGCCCCCTAGCTAAAGATGGGTGGCATGTAGTAAAATCAATCCCCCACTTGGTGAAGGGACCAACAACAATAACAAGAAACATGGGAGAAGGATGTGCCCTCATCTTCCGAGAGAAGATCTGACACGGGTGGCACTTCTTGACCGACTCAGCACAATCCTTGATTAACGTAGGCCAAAAGTAACCAGCTCGTAGAATATTTTGGGATGTTGCCAACCCAGACAAATGATCACCACATGCTCCAATGTGGCAGTCCTTAAGAACGAGTTCTTCTTCCTCCTGTATAAGGCACCGAAGAAGAACGTAATCTACACCTCGATGATACAAAGTGTCATTTATAACGAGATAGTTTCATGCCTGATGGCGAATTCGTTGACGCTCGTCGCGAGAAGCAGAAACAGGGCACTTCAAAGTCTGGAGATAACCCTCGACTATATGTTTAATATCATGGAAAGAAAAAGACATGGCCCACTTAAAAGTGGCTCCAACATTCTTTAGGCCAAAAGGCATCTTACGATAAGCAAATGTTCCCCACAGACAAATAAAAGATGTTTTATGCTGGTCTTCGGGTTTGATCTGAATCTGGTTATATCCTGAAAAACCATCCATGAATGAAAAGACCTCATAGCCTATGCATTCATCAAAAATATGATCAATGAATGGGGTGGGGAAATTATCCTTTGGACATGCCTTATTCAAGTCACGAAAGTCCATGCACATGCAAATCATACCCAATTTTTTGTTTACAAGAATGAGATTTGAAACCCATTGCGTCAACTGTATCGGGTAGATGAAACCGACTTTAAGCAGTTTCTCTACTTCAAACTTAATAGCTATCGCTTTCCAAAGATTCATCAGACGAAGCTTCTGTCGGACCGACTTAGCATCAGGATAAGTCATTATCTCATGTTCCAGGATTCTTGGATCGATGCCTAGCATTTCCTCGTAAGACCAGGAAAAAACGTCGCAGAATTCTTTAAATAAGTCTGTATAGATTTGAATCTCCTCAGGGGAGCAGTCCGCTCTGATGAAAACATTATCCATGACACCAGGGGTTTTGGAGATATATATAGGGATCGTTTCAATGATACTTGCCATATTACCCTCGATGTAAATTGCATGTGTAGCCAGAGGATTAACAAGACAAGACATGTCTCCAGTCATAGTCAACACGAGTTCACCTGCCTCTATTCTTCTTAACTCCAAGAGAAAATAAGATCTGTGATGGATATCATCCTTGGGTCTGTCCGGACCAGTCAATGCCTCTATAATCACCTCGTAAGAGGGTAAGACCAAGTCTAAAGAATATGTAGTGGTGAGGGAACCTTGAGCCCAAATAGGCCTAAGAACTGGATCTAACTCCTGTGCGAGAGTTAGATTGGGGTCATTCGAACCTTGCTGGACAATACTGTACGCAACTTCTTCCGTGAACAAGCGCATAGCCATGCCAGGATGCCTTGTCCCTTCCATCGAAGCCGATGAGGAAGGAAGAGTCCACGGATCATGAAAGGAAGTCATTCAGAATGACAACACTTGAAAAAATATCAGCCGATATAAGCTTGACATCTACAGAAGGAGGCGGGTAATCGAAAGTACCCATCAAAGGTGGGCACAAACCAACCCCCACGTTGATGACACCGGGTTGAGGGTTATCAATCATTGGGACCGTGGATGCCCCCGATTAAGGGTCAGGCCTTGAGAAGGACAATTGGTTAATGGTTACGATTCTACCCTCGCGTGGAAACAACAAGACCCGAAAAACTGTGGCAACCACTACATGCATTGCATAAGTCCAACTCCTTCCTAACAGAAGGTTGTAGTCTAGAGGCACATCGACCACTTCAACTTCGACGTACACGGTTTTCCCTCCTAACTGCATGGGGAAAGAAGTGATGATTCCATGTGGTCTGAATGAATGACCGTCGAATGCAGTAAGCAGAGTAGGTGACATAGAAAAAATGGGTTGGCCAATGGCCTTCCAACATGCCAACGACATCATGCAGGTCAAGGCGCCCTCATCAACCACCATAAAAAAGATATTCAGGGTAAAAGATTTCGTGGGGTAAGCCACTACTATCTGAAACACAACGTGGTAAGGGAGACGAGGTTTCAAGTCGGTCGTATCAAGCATGATCGTTCTTGTCTTACAAGTCTCGACAGATCCCAATGTAGATAAAAGAGCCTTTCTCTACGAAGGGCATCTCTAGAGGACCTCCAAAGCAGACATCGCACAAGGGGTTTGTGACAAATCCTCCATCACAAAGTAGTTCTGGGTGGCCCTCACGTTTGGATTATGAGAAGCTTTATTGAACGCCCCTTTCGTGATGCGTGTCATTGTTTCACCCATCATCCTCTCAATCTGGAGAGGAACAGGTGGGTTTGTGGCTTCTTTACTCTTTTCGACAGATTCTGACATTTCGTAATTGTGTGCCCTGGTCGCTATATAAGCGCCATCTTTCATCATATAAATGTTTGTGACCGAGGGATTACTAGAAGACATGGGGGGTCCCTGACTGCCCCCATACGCGCTTGAAGAGGCTTGAGTCATATTTTGTCCATGTGGAAATGGGTTCGTCAACATAGTAGGTTGCTGCTGCGCCAATAACTTCTGGGCCTCTGTAAGTCGAAGGCACAGGTGAGTCGGATGGTCCTCCGTGCAAAGGTTACACGGATACTTCAACTTTCTCTTCTCTTTTCCCCTGCCAACATTGTTGTTGGGTTTCTTATCCCCCTTACCCTTCTTGTTTCGTTGTTTTTTCTTTCCGTCAGGATGCTAGTTGGCCTTCAGGTTCATCGACTGCACACTATGTACGTCCGACATTTGAGTAGGGGGAGTAGCCGAACTAGAGGTTTGGCTGGCCACTGTCTGTTGTATCGAGAATTCTTACAATTGATTTGACAGCTGATCAATGGACTTTCCTTGTGGTAAACCAACTATACCATCAACATGTGGTCCAAACCTTTGTCTGGCCTTGTCAAGGATGGACTGTGGCGCATCTAGAAAAATCTCATAGAGTAAGCCAAACTGAGAGTATATCAGTTCGAGTTGTTGTGCTCTCATTATCGCCTCCTCCTTTGAAAATGCTCCTGAATTTGCAACGTCCTTGGATAATTGTGGTACCAAAGACTTCAGGAACCACTCCAGTAGGAAAGCCGGTGGGACCTGTACCTTGATCAATCTCTTCCGATGCCTCCATTCTCAGATGTGATCCGAGATATGATCGGCCTTAGTTTGCTCAAATTTTGCTAGCAATTTGGTGCCGACATCATATCTCATGGGTAGTTGGAAATGGTCCAGGAAAACCATCACCAAATCGCTAAAGTAAGAGTATCTTGAGCGATCGAGCTCGATATACCATTTCGCGGCACCCCCGATAAGAGTACATTGAAACAGATGCAATTGTATGGAGTCGTCTCGCAATGAGTTTGACGAGCACCATAGGTGGAAGGTTATCACTGATCAACCAGATCTTCGCCAGGCTTGCCTTCGAATTTTGGAATATCTCAGGGCAACTTAGTCGACATGGGGGGCCAATGCAGATCATGACAAATCGGGTCGTTGAGCAACCTTGACAAGTCTAGCAAGTGGAACGTTTCCAGAAACGGTAGTTTGGGCTGGGTACTATGTACAAGAAAAAGGGGGCCTGGAGTTTGACTGGAACCAGGTTGCCAGGAAAAGTTGGGTTGCTGGCCAGGGTTCTGGTAAATACCATGGCCTTGGCCAGCTTGCGAAAACTACATTTGATGGGATATCATTGGTTGATTCCTGTAATTGGAATACGAGGGCTGGGCTGGGATTGCTCCCTGCATTGTGTTCCAAATATTCTGGAAGGGGTTACCCCCTTCCGATCTGATGGGCATAGGTATTGAGCCTTTCCCTTAATTCCATTAACCATGGAAAGGGTTGCCCCCGACCGACATCCCTGATGATGGAACTATCCCTGCCAAGGATTCCAAATTCCTTGTGAGGAGAAAACTCATGAACTTTCCCCCTGTGTAGGAATAGTACCCTACACAGGATTCTTCTGTCCAAAACCAGGGTTTCCACCGACCAAGATGGCAGCTGACGAAAAAGAATTATTACCAAATGCGTCGAACAAAGAGAATGACATGGATCCCACTGGTTTGGTTTAAGAAGAAGGTCTTAGGCTGCCTGCTTCAAACAAGCTATAGTTCGTGTTCGGCCCAACAGGTGGCAGGAAAGCACCGCCGAGCGAGGGGGACATGGGAGATATATGACCTACACCGTAAGGGATAAAATTATACGAGGCTGAGGTTCCCCCCATGGAACCTTGCAAGGGAGTGTTTGAGCTCCCTACCCCCAGACCCATGGTTTGTAGGGTGGAGTAGGTAAGGGCGGAGTTCGTATCAAATCTGGGCATCCCATATGAAAATGGAGGGCCCGTTGCACTCTGTGTGAATGGAGCAGTGGTCTCCACCGAAGACGGTATCGGGCCACTGCCCAAAGTAGAGGGGGTCGAGACCACTGTGGTCAGGACGGACGAAGGTGGTTTGGGAGGTGAAATGCCCCCTATGGTGACAGTTGTTAAGGGAGTGCGAGGACTCCCTGATGAAGTAGCAACATTTGCTTCCATAGCTACTTGTAAGACTATCTGATGCTCGTAAGGTGTTACCCTTGGAGGGACAACATGTACCAAGATTGGCGTTGACAAGTCAGTGATCAGAGGGTTAGACGGCCCGAGAGATTCTGCTCCAAGGTCAGAAACACTAGGTTCCTCTGAATTCGATTAATCTCCTCTTGGAGCAGGCTCAGGCAAAGGTTTTTGTGGCTCGGTCACTTCGTATGACCTTTGCTGGTCAAATCTTCACCATAATGGTGGCGGTGGTGGCTGTAATGTAACCGATGCCAGCGTCACGATCGACGAAGCTCTTTATCTTCCACCTTGTGAAAAGATAAACGACACAGTAAGGCTTTAACTAACGTTTAAAACCAAGCACACACTAGAAAAGTTCCTACAAGATAAACCAAGCAAACCACTATCTAGTTGGAAGAACAGTTACGCCAACCAACACTAGAGCAACTTACCGGTGCAAGTGCAACTCGAACATGGAAGCACCCTCCAAATATACTCTACAAAGTGTGACCTGATGTCTGCCCTAGGTACCATGATATACCCCCCAGTCACATGTGTAAGTCCCTAGAATAAAGAAAACTAAGTTTCCAGCTCATAAACAGTCACTGGGCAGGTACAATCGACAGTCGGGTGGACCGTAATGAGAAGGATAACAAGTCGGAAACCTATCGAGGGTATCGAAAGCAAGTGGTCTGGAAGACAACTGAGGATCTTAAATGGAATCGAGGTCCACGAAGCTCTGTAGGAAAATTTGAGCGATAGTATCCCATGACAGATCCTCAATATGCGTTCCCCACTACGTTTGGTCCGAATTTGGAGGGGTTATATCCGCTACCTTTCCTCATGCAACCTCGTGTTTAGCCCCTGTGTTAGAGGGGGGTCCCAGATAAATTTCACGTCACTAGACTTTTACAGTCCCAAGCTCTGACTCCAATGTTTGTTTATAAGCGTTGAAGAGTTTCCTCTCCAACCTAATTCAAGGTTCTACCCTAAACTAATTGATTGACCCTACAAACATAAAAGTCTAATTAATTTTAAATTAGTATTCATTTTAAATGGATTGTTTTAACTCAAAGGATATGGCAGTGAAACTAGTGATGTGTATGAGAGACGACCAGAGGAGGAATAAACAAAACTGAAAGCAAAATTACTTCTAGTTAGCAATAAAGATTTGCAACTAACTCTTTAAACCACCTTTTTCATAACTAACTTTTTCCAAGATCTTTAAAAGGAAGACCTAAAATGAAATTTTTCTCGACTATGAGCTACTTAATGTTCTAAGAAATCAATAAGGAACTTAAAAAATGAACTCTTTTTCCTAACAAGTAAGATAACTAACTGCAACTGCTTTACCAAACTAAGAAAGGAAAATCTTTTTTTTTATTTGAAAATGCTCCAAACAAGAAAAACTTGAAATAAATATTTTTCTTCTTTTCTTTAAAGCAAACAAAAGGGAAAAAGAAAATACAAGACAAGATTGAAACTGACCTCTGGCCCACTGTGGATCACAGGGAGTCACTAAAGACACCAAACAGGTTGATCAACAACTCAAAGACTCGCCTAAAACCCTTTCCGAAGTAAACACAAGAAATCTTCAAAAAGACAAGCAAACTGACATCTAACCCAGGCTTTGACTGTAAAAACAGAGGCATTGAATTCTGTCAAAAGACCTTGAGAAGTAAAAACCTCAATCATGGAAGAGGTTGACTGCCTCTTCTTAAAAACAGTCCCTTGAACTAGGTACGCTACTGATGCTTAAGCAACCTATGTATGTATGCGGGCTATCTATAAAGTAGGACGCGCATGTATGCATGCCGACCCACAGTAGGTCGCGTACACCTCTGTACTTTTTGAAAAAAGAAATAAAACAGAAAGATTGACATGACAGGGAGAGCTGGTATGGCACCAAGAGGTGACCAAAATCCCTTAAAAGACTTAGGAAACTCAAGAGAAACTCAAAAGGTATAAAACCAATCAAACACCCAAAAATCCCCTAAAACCCTAGAGGCTTCCCAAGTATGGTCACCAGTTTTGCTGGCGGGAAAACCGTCCCTATGGCTACACCAAGGTTTACAATGTAGGCGAATAAATAACCGTTTAAAAGTCTCCTACTTCTATAACTACCCCAAACATATCCCAGACTCATACACGAAAAGCAAAATGAGAAGGATCGGGTAACTGTACCTCTACTCCGCGTCCAGTGATGATCCTTTCATGCTTGATAGCTTCACTAAGTGAAAACCTCCACCCAAGGCTGGCTTGCATTCAAAGACAAATAAACAGAAAATTACAAGCATGCAATTCATATATAAATCAAGGGTTATATGTTAGAATAAAACATAAATCAAATGGAAACATTTGACACATCATGATTTGGGACAGGAAAAATACTTCTTTTATTGATAATACAATGATCACTTACAACCAAAGCCGGATACTGCTCCACGAACCTGGTCCGGGCTCCTCTTTACCAATCTCCAAGTGCACCTCCGTTTGGCTTCTCCTCTCAACCTTCTTCTTTGGGAAGTATAATGGGTTTCTGATGGAGGAAGGAAGGCAAATTGGGGAATTCTGAGGCAATTCTCACAAAAGGGTTGTAAATGATTGGGGCAAGGAGGGGATGTGAAATGAGCAGAGTTTCACTGTTATTATGTCTAGATATGGAATGAGACCCCAACACCTCCTTTTGTATGACAAAAGGATGGTTATTCGGTTGGGTGACGGGCTATAGGCGGTGGATTAGTTGGGAAACTACCCAATAGCCTGTAATCTCAACAAATTCCTTGCAACTTTTGCAAGTATACCTGGGTTGTAGTGGTGCAGCATGCGTACATATGCGGGTTGTAGTGGTGCAACAAGCGTATGTACGTGGGTAGTATTGGTGCAGGGCACGTACATCTTCAAAAAATGAGTTTTTTAGAAGAGCAACTCAGTTATGGCTTGGAAAAAAATGCAAGTAAGAGGGCCAAATGCCAGGTATGCATATGTAGAGAAATTTAGGGTTATAACACTATCTTCTTGACCGTGCCTTGAGTGGTCGCTAACTCTGCGATCACCTGATATGCTTATTCTTGCAATACCTCAATCTTTTGCACATGATCTTGCTGCTTTGCCCTTAGCTGGTTTATTTCTGAATATAACTTCCTATTTTTGGCCATTGTTGTTACCAACTCTGCTGACGGTAATGTACTCATTACTTCTTTGAACTTTTGCAACTTATCTTGTGCAACATGTATCTTTTGGCCAATATCCTGCAACTCCACATCTTTAGTTAGTTGCGTCCAAACGCATGTTCTTTTTGCATACAAGTTAGCACATTCTACTTCCATACTCTTGATGTTCTCCATGTTTGTGGTGGCCATCTTTTCGCATTGATCCCTTTCCTCCAACTGAGTGCTTGGTATCTGTCGTACCTCTAAGTTGGTGATCTTTGTTCAAATCTCTGAATGTCTTTGCTTAGATTTGTCACCTTTTCCTCCAATGGGGCGTCTTCCTCCCTTAACACTTCTGGAATAATGTTATAGACCCCCTCGACCGCATGTTTCAATCTCTTTGCCTTTTGTGTTACCTCATCCTACTCATGTTTTCTTTGGTCGTATTCTGCTTGCAACATGTCTTGATATGTGACTGTCATGGTTAGTTCCAACGAAGTCGATGCTGCGTGCACTTGAATTTCCTATGTCACGCTCGATTGTAAGCCATACACAATTTATATAGGCATATGAGATACCACTAAGTCAATATGACTTAGTGCCTTGGCTTGATCTTTCAATTCTTCCATGGGGAACTCTAAGGCTCCCTTCGCTATCTTCATTACATGTCATTCTCTAGATATGATAGGTGTCATCTGTTGCACCTTAGCTATCTGCATTGTATACTATGCTTGAACTTGTTGTCCTGTTTGTACTATGACAAGTTGCGTGGTCTCCAAAGAATGTTGCAACACAATAATCTATGCTTGCATATTCACATTCCTTTCATCCTATTGTCTTTTCACACACTCAAAAGCTTCATCTGTTGCTTCTTTAACTTGGTCTGCAATCTTATCCAATTCATCTTCGGTGAGGGTTTGAACGAATTGTTCCCTTACAACTTTCCTTTTCTTGCGTTGTGGGGTTGCTTTCCCTGTGTCTACATCTTTTCTCTTCTCTCCAATATGTTGTACGGTCTTCCCTTTGTCGTTTCTTTGCGCTTCTTCCTCTTCTCTGCTTGAGATTTCTTCAGTCTCTAATTGTTGCGTTTTTGGTTTCTCAGTCTTTGTTGATGGGATTTTCCAATCATCAACCCAATATTCCATAATGTGTCCCATCTCTTCCTTAGTTAACCTATACTGTGTGGGAAACCATTATTGATTTGGATCCTTCTTGGCTTGCACATATATGTGATGGCACTCTTCTTGAAAGCATGCAACTAGATTGTATGCTTCAACCACCTTTGGTGGTATGCGTGGCGTACTTTGAATGCATGTCCAAATCGTTTCCTTGTATATATAAAAAGCAACATTTTTGTCAAGATGTCGCACCTTGCGTGTAGTATGCCATGAGTTATGATATCTGGTGGCTAGACATGGTTTATCTTTTACTCCCAAAAACTACTTATCATCCAACTCCCTCCATGTTGATAATGCAATTAGAATTAGTAGTCATGTGTAGTGAAATTTAGTCCCTTTGTCTTGCACCTCTTCACATTCAATCAAGAAATGGTTGAGAAAGAATGTCACCCAATTAATCTCTACACCCTCGACGGACTTCTCTGTTGTCCTTATGACTGTCCCTGGTACTCGGTCCCTCCTACGCTTCCTTAACAACTTACAAGCTAATGCTTGTGTCACAAACCTCATTGTGGGGTCACATATGCTTGCTACATCTAAAGCACAATGTCCTCGAAATGTATGAAACTTTTCTTTCATGCTCTATGATAGAGCCTTCTCATTCTTCTTGTCTGAAAAATATAGTGAAGGGTCCTCCGCCTGCGACAGTAGCCCAGTAATGCGCACAATCAAGTCTGTATCAATTGAGACTGGCATGTTGAGCCATAAGTACCCTCCATGTACGTAGCTCAAAAACATCTTCATGCAAGCATTAATCTATGCAGTCCTCTCGAAGTGTGCTATATCGAATAGGTTCAAAATGACAGCTTTCTGCAACCTTGTTGCCCATATCTCTGGCTCTATCACAACCAACTTTGTCTCTGTGCTAACGTACCTCCTCAAATACTTACTCGGGGCTAGCTCCATAAATTTCTTCTCGTCCATGATATCATGGTTTTCATACTTTAAACTTAGTATCAAACCTAACATATCTTCCCCTACGATCACTCCAGGTGGGATTTTCCGCTCCCAAAGATCATACTTATCCTCTTTCGACAAGTTGATTGGCTTCGTTGTATCTTTCATTGGCGGTATGTAATCTCTTGGAAAGTTGGTCGAGCTCGGCTCTGACGCTGATGCTCCTGGTGTCTTTGCATGTATTGGTACTATTGGTGGGATTATGACGTGGTTTCTTTGGCGCTGATGCAGATGTCGTTGTTTCCTTAGGTGGTACCATTGTTCTTTGCAACTAATTTCTTCGGATCTATTCTACTTTCACTTGGATCTACACTCTTTGCTTTCGATCCTCTCTATGGAAATGTAAATATAAATAACTTTTACTCGTTCAACCCTTCAACTACTTTTATCCACTTCCCAACTATTTCTAAACTCATTCACGCCCAAACTTACAGTCTAACCCACTTGCCTTGGCATTCATTACTTGACTTAATGATTCATTAACTCTGTATCTTCGATGAATTATCCATTAGATTCTCTAACCTGTTAAAATCTCCTTGATGATCTTTTTTTATGGCTATGTGGCGCCACTACTTCGCCATCTAGTATCTCTTTATTGGATGTCTCGTCATGGACACTCTTAAATTATTTTCCCGCTTTCTTCATATGCTTCTGTCGCATTCCAATCTTCCTTCTTGCACACACATCCTCCTTGTTTACTTTGTCGCTGCGACACTTATTGGCTTAATTGTTTGAACAATACTCCTATGCTTCCTTCCAACCTTTTATCTCTTACTTCAAACACTTTTGTTTTCTTTTTCTTCTTTTTGTTTAATTTTTCTTTTTTTTTCAACCTACACTATAATACACTATGGTACACATTCAATGCAGTTCAGACTAGTGCGCGGAAGCACAACTGTCACTGTACAGTTTCAACCTTATTCCGTTAACCAATCCTTCCATAAATTCTCCATCCAACTTCTACAGTTGAACAAGACCTGCTTCTGTAACGAACCTTATCATGCATGGTCCTAACTAATGCATTTGGAGCTTCCTTGGGTGCTGCAAAAACTTGTTTTCAAAAAGTGACACTAAATCTCTTGTCTAAAATTTCTTTTGCTTRATATGTTTGTCATGCCAAGATTTCTCGCACTATTTTTGTACATGTTGATGGAAACCTGCGATGAAACAGTCTTCTTCTAATTCCATAAGTTATGATAGTCTCTTTTCTACTGTGTCAGAATTTGTAAGCTTCACCATGGCCTCAATGCGCAGACTTGGTACGATAAACTCCATTGGGATAACAACTTATTGTCCATATGTCAACCTGAATGGAGTCTTTCCTGTTAGCTTCTTCCCTGTGGTCCTCTATGCCCATAATAATACTGGAATCTTCAAGTCCCAGTCATCCCAACTTATGTTTCAAACCTTTTTCAGCGCATGTTCCAGAATCTTATTGAAGGCTTCTACTGTGTCATTTGCCCAAGGATGGTATAGTGTACTCTTATGATGATGGATATGAAATTACTTTGTTAATGGTGCAATATTCCTATTCAGAAAGTGAGTTCCTTGATGACTCATAAGTACTCTTGGGCATCCAAACATTGTAACTACATTTTCTAATAAAAATCGTGCAATTGTCTCCACGATGGAGTCTCTGATTGGTTTTGCCTTGGCCCATATGGTTAAATAGTCCATCACAGTAATAAAATACCTAGCTCCCGACCTCTTAGCTAGTGGATTAATTGGCCCAAAAAAATCCACTGCCCATTTGTCAAATGGTTGTAACATCATTAGTGGGACCGAGGGCATTTCATCTCTCCTAGAGGGATTCCCAAGTCTCTAACAAATGTTGCAACTGTGACATAATAATTTTTCACCTATATGCAGGGTAGGCCACCATAATCCCGTGTGTATAATATTTTGGCTGTTGCTTTTTCTACATAGTGACCTCCTGCAACCCCTTCATGTGCTTCAGACAGGACCATGTTTCTTTCATTCTTCAATATGCATCATCGCAGAATACCATCTGCGCCTAAATTGTACAGATTTCCTACTATCAACTAGTAGTATGTTGCCTTCAAATTTTCTTCTTTTGTGCCACTGTAAATTCTAATGGGGCTACTCCTGTGCTCTAAAACAAAAATATCTCTGCAAAATAGTCATCCACCATCTGAATTGAAAAAAGTATGCATCTGGTAAACTATCATCCAAGTTGCCCACATCTTCTCCTGATAGTATGTGCGAAAAATGATCCAGTCTTGAGTTAAATTTTCCTGGTTTCATGATGGCCTCAAATTGATAGTCTTGGAACAATAGTAGCCATTTGCAAATTCCACCCCCCAACACTGGCTTTTTCACTAGGTATCTTAGTGCAAAGTAGTCTGTATACATCTTGAAATGAGATCCAAGTAGGTAATGTATGAATTTTTGCAAGGCATATACCATCGTCGAACCTTCTCGTTCTGTCATAATATAATTATGCTCTATGGATGATAACTTCCTACAAGAGAATGAAATCAAATGGTCTATCTCTCCTTCACTCGGTTGTGCCAAAACTGCTCCTAAAGCTATAGACGATGCATCCACATGTACATGAAATTCCTTACTGTAGTCAGGAAAAACTAAAATCGGCGTGGTGACCATCTTCCATTTCAATGTATCCAGACTCTTCTGACATTCGTCATTCCACTGATACTTCATTTCCTTCTTCAGTAACTTCTCCATAGGGGATGTGATCTGTGCATATCCTTTGATAAACCTTCTATAGTATCATGTCTGTCCCAGTGTGGACTTCAAATTTTGCATGGAAGTTGGTGGTGGTATATCAACAATCACAATTATCTTTGCATGGTCCATTAACAATCCCTGTTTACACACCACATGGCCCAACAAAATTCCAAAAGGCACACAAAAAATGCATTTCTTCAGATTAAATGAGATCTAGTATTGCCTACACTTATCCAACATTAAGTGCAGAAGTTCAAAATGATCTTTCGATAGACTAAATACTGTCCAGTTATCTAAGTAGACTTCTAAAATTTTATGAATGAACTCTTTGAAGGCTGTGACAACTACTTTGGAAAATATCATTCGTACACTCTTCAACCCAAATGGCATAAYTGTATGCTGATAAAACCCCATTTTGTCGCAAAGGTCATCTTATATTGGTCTTCTTGCGCAATCCTGATCTGGTGGTATCCTGAGAATCCGTCCGTAAAAGAGTAAGCCTCTTGACCCACTACATTCTCTAATACTTCATATGTAAAAGGCATCGGAAAAGGGTCGTGTAAACATGCATCGTTCAACTTTATCATATCTACGTATATCCTTATTCCTCCTATATTCTTGTCTTAGACTGCCATTGGGCTAATCCACTATGATTCTTCAACATGTTCTATAATTCCAGCCTCTAGCATTCTCTCTATCTTTTCTTTTAGCTTCTCCTTATATTTCAGGTTCATTCTATAGGGTTTATGTCGCATAGGTTTCGCAAATGATTTTAGCGGAATCTTCTTTCTCCTAATTCTCCAGCGATTCGCGCAGTAAGTCAACAATCTTTTCAATTGTTTCCTTGCTCCAGTAATCTCCTATGTTCACAAACTTAGGCTTTTCTTCTGTACCAATGTTTACTTTACATGTCCTTAAGGGCTTGGCGTATACCACAGATTCGATTTCCAACCCTTCTACTACACGCTCCCCTTCAGTCTCTGATATCTGCAAATTCCTTGGATCTTCCTGATCTGGGGATTCTTCTGTGAAATTGTAGTAGTGCAAGACCTCTTCAACTGTTGCAGTGGCTCTAGGTGCACTATACAAAGGCACTGATGTCAAAAAGTCCTCTGATGCAAAAAAACTTATTTTTGAGCACCTGCAAGGCTGATTCAATCAAAGGATTATTATTTTTTAAACTGAACGTGACCTTGAAGTTCCTGGTTAATTCTTCCCAATCTCTTGTCCCTCTGCGCACTTCTAATTTGATGTATGAATTCTTTGGAATTGTGTCCAAAGTATGCGCAAATAAGTGAGTCCATTCTTGTCTTGGTATCGATCTCCACTACGCAATACACTTCGTAACATGATCCACTAGACAACTTAATACATTATACTTTAGCGTGATACTTTCATTCTTTGTCCCAAATCTTACTTGTAATAACCTTTTGCATTGCTGCTAGTTTCTTATGCCATCTTTGTGCACAACCCACCATCTCACTGAAATCGGTTTCAGTGAGACATATAAGGCCAAGAGTCTCTACTGATATGGAATCTACATTTCAATCTCATTGATAAAATATTATACATGTGTTAGTCCACTATACCTTGGAGGTTCGACTATTTCAGTTTCAATCCATCTCAATGCACATGTAATTCGGGTACACTTCCTTGTGGATACTTCATGCAGTCTTTGTTTCCAATTCTCTAGAGCCTCCTTTGAGTCTGATGCGCATGAGCTGATACTCCTCCAACTAAGTACGCCTTCAGCTGTAAGATTGGCATAGTCATCCATTCGTGTAGTCATATTATATAGATTATCAAGCTCTTTTCTCTTTGCTGGTTCTACATACCTTTTTCCTTCATTGGGGTCTAAGGGCACGAAAACCTTCAGATCTTCTACTTCAAATACCATCTGTCCCTTCTTTAGGTCAATGATAGTCTGATTATCAGATGCCCAATCAAGTCATAACAATGTTGGATATGGTGTACTGCCATCTAATATGTCGATCACTTCAAAGTTTAATACACTGCACACTCCATCAATATTGACATTTACTCATGTTAACCTTCCAATTGGAACGATCTTATGCTAGTTCGCTAGTCTCAGCTAGATAAGAGACCAAATCAGCTTTGGCTGGCCCATCATCTCCCAAGTCTGTCTCGGTATAACATTTACATCGGACCCCAAATCCAAAATTATATTGTCCATTTCATAAACTCCTATCTGTGCACTGAGCCAAAAATCCCTGTTTGTTCGCTTCTTACTGTGCACCTGGTTAAGTAATTTGTTTGTAACAAGTTGATCTTTTTCTTGGGCACAATGGTAATCCATTCTACGCAGACTACTCAATGCATATTCATCCTTCATCAAATCTATACAACTTCTTAAAAATATCTTCAAAGTACTTACCGTATCAATTTGTTTCTCTGAATGGTTATAGACTAGAGGCATATCATATACCAATGATCTATCACACAATGGTGGCACAATTGAAGTTGACGCTATCCAACCTACTCCCATCAATTCTTTCCTTGCTTTTTGGTAGGTCTCTTTCTCTTTTCTTGGAACAAGTGTTACACATTATTTTCGTCATCCCTATGACCATTAATGATGTAAACCTATCTGTTTCCTTCAGAGGGGTTAGTGGCCTGAGTTCCTGAAGAGAGAAGGGAGAAGAACTTTTCCCGAGAAAA
>ML784749.1:173959-201921 GCA_009831015.1 Picea engelmannii | reverse complement strand
TCTCTCTTTCACATTTAATATGATACAGTGATATGATTCTTTCCTATAAAGCTTGTTGTGTTTTATTGTATGATTCCTTGATCACATACATAGGTTTATATTGAGTTTATGTTATTACTATCACTTTGGTTGGTTGCGTTCTTCTGCAGGATCATCATTGTATGAGCGTTGGAACGGAGCTAGGATGGCGATGGCGAGAGGAAGTGACATTTAAACGGTATGTCACTTATCCCTCCTACTAGTTAATTCAATATCTAAAACTTAAGGAAAGCGTCATGTTCTGGTGTGTTTTGTTCTAGATCCAGGTGGATCTAGGGAGATCTGTTAGTGTTCGCACCTACCGATTAGTCCGATAACAACAAGCAATGGTAATGGCTACACTACTTTTCTAACCCACTGGTGAATTCTATTCCCTTAATCTATCACACCCGCTTCAGTTCTCGTTCCTCCTCCCGTAACTATTACTATTCTGGGCTGATCATCATGCTCCTCGGTTGCTATATCCTGTATGTTCTGGTTCTGGTTTTGGTTACCTCTTGCCTGCCATTTTTCTATTAGTTGAGGCCAATCCTCCGTTGCATGATCCAATGCTCTGCAGTATGTGAGTGTCATGCAAGGATTCAGACAGTCTTTCGCCAAATGTCCTGGTTGATTGCAATTATAACAAATGATTGGTCCTCTTCCTCCTCTACCAAATCCTCTTCATCCTTGAACTCTGCCAAATCCCCCTCGTCCACCTTGATTAAAGCCTCTCGGAGTATTATACTGTGGAACTCCTCCTTCTGCTACTACATTTTCTTCTTGGATTTTGTAAGCATATGCAGTGCACTCTCTCATTAAGTCGAATGCATGTAAATCCTTCTCATCATATCTTACAAACTTGAAAAAATTACAAAACAAATTCCTGGGTGTACTCTGGTACTTTTACAATAATGGAGAATCAGTCAGATAATGTACCCATGTCTTGCATATTTCACAATACCCCACTCCTCCTGCCAATGGGTTCGGTTCCCTTGTAGCCATATATTGGACAAATGTTGGGAATTTTTATTTATGATGACATTTTGTCTTACATGTAATACAACAAACTTGTTCACGCTTTTACTTTCCTTTCATCAATTCTTACAACTGAATCGTTAGTGCATCCAACTGTGGCTGAACCTGTGCCATCCATACGCCATCTCCTATAGAATATGCTTCTAACTTCATTACAATTTCTAATGATTCTAGATGTGATATGACCTTCTAATGTGTTAGAGGACAACAAATGTGCAACAACAAACCCACAATAAACCATTCTCTATGTTGTTTATCAGAAATCTGGAATGTTAATCTACCCATCACATCTTTAAACCTCTGATTGTAATACCAAATTGTCTTAGTCTGTATTTGCTTAATTTCTTTCAGCTCTTTGATGCACCGTGACTCAGATTTCAGCTTTCGAAATTCCTTTAATAAGGATTCTCCATTTTCTTCCAATGTCCTTGATTGTCCTGCCGGTGTAGTAGTCCGATACTTCATGTAGCATAACAATGCACGACCTTTGAATGTCATTTCTAACTGATCAATATTCGTTGCCTCATCCTGGACATTCTTCGTAGTCCATATCATCTCACATACAAACATATGTTGCTCTGGGTCTTTCGACCCTGCTCCCTGGAATTCAAGCAATATTAATGTATTATCTATTCCTGCCATTTTATTCTGCATAGTACTTACCTTCGGTGATGCTGATTGACTCCGTTCGTCGTGCTACTTCCACTATTCTGACTTCCTCCACTAACTACAATTTCTCTTAACAAAGTTTCAGTTTCTGCTTCAGATCTTGATGACACACATAGGGTCGTGGGTTTGACACAGATTCTGATATGAGATGGACTTCCTTCTTTAGCTGGACTGCACTAAGGATAATTTTATTTCTCTTTCCTTTCCCTGTATGGTGTGATCTCAAGCACTATGCAGGGGTCTCTTTTCTCAAACACCATGTGTTGCTCTTCTCTCTTATCCATAGTCTCCTTCTTACTATACCTAAACCTTTTCCAACAATGCAATACTCGAATATCTCTGTCTGATTCATTGTCTTCCTCTCTTGGCATTCTCAGTCCATCCATTCCTTATTCATCCTTTTCATCTCTTTCCACTCTCAGACCATCCTTTGGTCATCCTCCAGTCCCCCTATGTACATGAAGGCACCTAACAATCACATTCCATCTTCATAAAATTCTTGTCACATAATGACATCTTTATCTAGGTAGACAGTGCATTCAAAAATCTTCTGCACAAACCCTTGAAGAATTCCCTCTTTGCGACACTATACAACTAGGTACAATCTATTGCAAACTCTGTAATGTAACCCCACAGTATACTATTCAACCAAAAATCAACTCCGTGATAAGCTTTATTACTTGTTGTATTCAATTGTCTCATCAATTCAAAAGTCCAGTTTCTCATAGCCTCAACTCAGTATCTTTCAACATTCTCCACTATCCTTTCTAACCATTCAGTCAAAATGATCGAAAACTCACCAAAGAAGATCTCATGAAGATCTGTAAACAAATACCGTTGTAACCATTGTTCGTCACTAAACTGTGGGTTCCTATTCCGTTCTCTAGAAAATTCTCATTACTTCCTTCTTAACCATTCAATGATCTCTTCTTTATTCGGCCTCCAAAACATTCCCCTGAGTTATAGATCCCGATCCTGGCAACAAAACCAATTGTTTGCGCGCAGTGGGCACACCGAGGGTTAATCATTAATAAACCAACAAAACACTTAGACACTGGCCCTTTCAGCATCAGCTGTAAGCAAGTGTAGTCTCACCTGGGGCCTCTAGGGGGGCTGCAGGAACCAAGTTTTTGCAGTGGGGGGAAGTGAGGCATTCAACATAACTATACTATGAATTATCCATTCATCTACTGTGTGCATAGTTTTTGTTACTTAACATTTAATTACCACTCAACATACTCTTTGCGCGACATTACTCCACTTAATCATTCATTCATTCATCATTAACTTAAGTGCGTAGGATCATAACAACATATATCCGTGACATATTCATACTACTAAACATTTATCATCATTGCACAGTAGTAGTAAATATCATATGCATCATAACACACAAAAATGACACATCAAGACATAAGGTTTTCACGTGGTTCACCCCAATTTGGGCTATGTCCACAATGATTGGCTTCTTATTTTATTCATTAGCAATCTCCTTATAGCTATGCACTATGCTTACAATAATATATATCAGTTGACATTACCCAAACCTGCCTCAACCGTTCTACTACAGTGCGAGCCTAACTCTCGAAAATCTCAGTCCTCACTCAAAACACCTGAAAACTTAGCCAATTTTTCACTCAAGCTCTCGCTCCAAAACTCATCACTCAAAAAAACTACTTCTACCCAAAAACCCATTACATTTTATAATTTTACAATAGGGCTAAGCTCCTTACAATGTGAACAAAGTGTCGCAAAATCCTAATTACTTTCCTCCTTTTGTGCGCTGACTCTTGAACATGCTCCAATTGCTTTGTGTGCTTTGCTCCTTAGCCAAAATGTCACACAATCCATTCTTGAACAATTCCCAAGACTTATCCAAAACAACATACTTCAACAAGTGCATTGAAAACACCCTGATATTTAGTATTCCAATAAAAATCAATATCGTTTACAAGCAATTTGAATAAAGGCGAGGAAATTTTAGTAAGATTTCTTATGAACCGCCTGTAATACCCCACATGTCCCAAGAAGCTTGTTACATCCTTTTGGGTGGATGGAGTTGGTAAATTGAGAATCACCTTGATTTTGGCTGGATCAACCCTACTACCTGCAAAATATACATGGTAGCAAAGAACAATTCCATCAGTAAACATTAAAAATCATTTTTCATTACTTAATGCAAGATTTGTTTCTCGACATCTGGTTAGAACATTTTGCAAATTATCCAAGGCTTCTCCAAAAGTGTCCCCATATATTGTAAAATCATCCATGTAAACCTCTACACAGTCAGGGATTAAATCATAAAAGATAGCTAGGACTGCTCTTTGAAATGTGGCAGGCGCATTACATAGTCCAAAGTGTAATACCCTATATGCATATATTCCCAAGGGGCATGTGAAGGTAATTTTATCTTGGCTTTATGGAGCTATTCTTATCCGATTATAGCTTGAAGCCATCGAGGAAAGAAAAAATATTTCTTTCCTACTAATGTATCTAGGGCTTGATCTATGAAAGGTAAAGGGAAATGGTCTTTCAAAGTGGTCTTATTTTGTTCTCGATAATCAACACATACTCACCACTTTTCGTTCTTTTTGGGAACAATCACCAAGATTTAAACCCATTGGTTATCTGATATAGGATAAATGAAATCTACGTCCAATAATTTCCGAAGTTCCCCTTTTACAATGTCCTTTAAAATAGGGTTCATTCTTCTCTGTGGTTGTCTAACAGGTTTAACATTTTCTTATGTATAGATATGATGAGTGCATGTATCTGTATGGATACCTTGCATGTTCGTATAGTCCCAGAAAAAAGCACTGGAAAAATTTTGCAAAATTGAAATTAATTGCTTTTGCTGCAAATCATCTAAAGCAAAATTAATATTTAGACTTTTTCCAGGATAGACTTCAATGGTTTTATTACAGGAATCCGATAAAAAGTTTACATGAAATATGGACTGAAATAAAGATGTCAAAATATCCACTGTGCGTGATTTCTGAAAATTCTGTCCCAAAAGATGATTAGCATAAAATTGTTCATAATTTAATGGTTTCCCCCTAAAATACTGAGGAAAATCAGGATGAGAAATGAAATGATTAAGCTGATTTTCATCGGTATTTTTTTTAAGATTCATAGCTTGTGCAATGGTTGGAAGTGGTTGGATTACTTCTTCACCAATAGAAATTTCATTTAGCCATGTCACATGTTCTAATTCATTTACAGATTTTGTAGGGGGGTAAAGTGTGATGTGTTTTATTTGAGCACCATTTGTAATGGTCATGTTTATGGATTGGCAACTAATGAATGGATCGATTGTTGCCAACCAAGGTATTCCCAAGATTAAAGGATGTTCTCCCAAATTAGATTTGGGTTGTAGGATCATGAAATCTACTGACTATTCCCAGGAGTCAAGGGAAACAATGATGTCTTCAATTACACCCTCATGTTTAATTTTTTATCTGTCCACTAGTTCTAACACTGTAGGGGTTGGTCAAAGATTGCCAATGTTTATATTTCACATAGTTTCCATTGTCATGACATTGATAGCTGCACCTATTAGTCAATTAGGGTATTTGGAATAGAAAAATTGTTGATAAATATTGTAACAATTGGTATTCTAGGATCAACATATTTTTTTGAAATAACTCTAGTGGTCATCAAACTTGCTAATTTTCAGATAATTGGAATTGTTGGTGGATCTTGTCTTTTTCTTCTAGATTTTCTAATGCATAATTCCCTGATTGTTTTTACATATATTGACATGTCTTTTATAGCTCGCAACAAGGGAATTTTGATGCAAATGTTTTTAATTCATTTAAAAATTCCAATTCAGAAGAATTTTCTAGTTTTTCTTCTTTCTCTATAGTTAGCCTTTTAGAAAAGGGTGGTGTCTTGGATGATTGAGGTCGTTCTCGGGGAAAAAAATTCTTTTATTGGAGTTTTATTTTTATCACATTGATTAGAAGTTTCCTCCTTCTATTTTTATATTATTATGGGAGATTTTCGATTTACAACCTTTCTAGAATGCAAATTGATTTATTGTAATTGCGCAGGAAATTCCTGTAATTATACAGGAAATTATTGTAATCGCACAAGGGAAATTAGATATGTAGGAAAAGTTTCTACTTCAACATTGTAAACAACTTTATCCTTTTGGTTATTAGGATTTGTTGTTGGTTGGGCATGTAATTGAGTAGGTCTAGGAGGTTGTTGATTAGATGGGGGTTGTAATGGTTGTGAGTGAGTTAGTTGTGTTTGTGATGGAAGGGATGGAAATGTTTGTTGCATAATGGAAGGATATTGTGGGAATGTTTGGTATTGTTGCTGTTGTGAGAAAGGTTGTTGTTGATATTTCTATGGTACAAATTGTTAAGACTGATATTGTTGGTGCTAATATTGTTGTTGAGAATGATAAGGTGGTAGATTTCCATAAGTGGAGCCCCTCCAATTCTGTTGATACGGTTGATTTTGACTCTGTTGAGGAATCCATGGTTACTATGGCATATGAGTATTCCAAGTTGTTCGAGCAATATTTTGATTAGAAAATGAAGAAAATTGTTGAGTGGTGTCTTGAGGCATACCTGTTGCTCATGGTTGCCAAGGTTTCCTAGGTGAAATTGAACAAAGTGCTTCTGCTGCCTCACTTTCTCCTGTGTAGACTTCCTTACGTCTTGAAAGCGAAGGAAAATTTCCTATTGCATGATGCTCTGCACAAATCCCACAAATTTGAATGTTATTTAATGGACATTTTCATTTAGGATGTTTTTTATTCTGCATTGAGGACAAAAAATAGATAAGGTTGCAATTTCTTCCTCCTATCTTTTTTTCGTATTGAATGCATCGAATTGAGAACTAAGAATGCCAAGAAGTTCAAATTTAAAAATTTCCTAAAAGTTACCGATTTCTTCTCTACTAATACTTCCTCTTGCTAATTTAGTAACTTTAGAAAGAACATCCCTCTATCCTCTACAAGCTTTAGCCTTGCCTCTTGAATATTTTCTGCACAACTTAACAATTTGATCAAATGGTAGATAAGAAATATCTCTAGATCCCATGAGATTAAGAACATCTATATATTCATCCTGAATTCCCTTTGAAAAGATTGTGCAAATAACATTAATATTCAAAGAGCTATGCCTAGTTTTTTGCAAATGATATAAGAACCTCTCTAAATAGTCCTTTGGACTCTCTTTTTCTTGTGGTGCCATTCTAAAAATATATTCTTTAGAATCTCTAGGCCTGCAGAATGCTTGATATTGTTTAAGGAAATTTTTCCTCATGGTATCCGAATATGTAATAGTGCTCTCATCTAATCCCATGAACCATTTTAAAACAATTCCTTTAAAAGTAGCAGGAAATAATCTAAGTTTGTGTGCATCATCAGTATAACCATAAGTACAACACAAAATATCGAATTAAAAAAGGAAATTATTAGGGTCTTCGGTTGCCATACCATAAACATTTGGCATAAATTATGGTGGGATATTTTTCATTTTAAGTTCATTACCAAAAGTCATCTAGAATAGAAAATCCAAAAGTTACTTCCATTTCCTCTTCTTCATGTTTTATCCTTTCTCTTTCTTCATTTAGTATCCTTTCTCATTCTTCACCTCATGCTGCTATTGTCAGACAATTGGCTTAGGTTGATGGACAATTGGTATGGATTGTTGGTTTTCATTGATGGCAACCATTGGAGAGTGATATTGTAGATTGATTTCAACCCTTAGTGATTGATGTCAACCCTTGGAGAAAGCTCGGTAGCACAAAGGTTTGGGTAATGGACCCAAGGTCGTTTAATGTATAATGTTATGAGTTTTAATATATTTGAAGGTAATACTATTCTAGATGTATAGTAAATGTCATTCCATTTCTAGTGGTATGTGGAACTTCACATAACTCCTCACCGTTAGAGAGTTATGGCCATGAGAAGTTGGAGAACCAAGGTTTGGGTAATGGACCCAAGTTTGTTTCATGGATAATGGTATGAGTTTTGATATATTTGCAGGAAAGACTATTCTATATGGATAGCACATGTCATGACATTTCCAGTGGTATGTGGAACGTCACATAACTCCTCATGGTTATAGAGTTATGGCCATGTGAAGTTGGAGAACCCTCATGAATCATCTAGAAGCCCCAAAAGGTCAAAGTAGTCAAAGTGGTTTAAGAGATTTTAGAAGGTAAATAATAAAGTAAGTGATGAGTGTAATATAATTCAAATTGAATACAAAAGAAATTATTTAAATAATAAAGTTAATGGATAAATTAGAAGTGGGTTAACCCTAAAATAAGGAAAGTGGCCTAAGATGGTTAAAAGGTAACCCCTTGAGGAAGCTACATGAAAGTATAAATAAGAAGCAAGACTCTCTCATTTTAAACACACTTGAGAATATTGAATATCTACAGGTGACTAAGGTAACCAAAGGATAACTAAGCCAAATTTCAGAGGGAAGGTGAAGTAAATAAGATCGAAATTCAAGGGAGAATAAATTCTTTTGATGATGCTTTCTAAGGTATGTTATTTACAGGTCATCTCACCATTTTCGCAATAATTTTTTTTCTAGAATGATTCAAACTGTGAAATTGGGAGGCCATTGAGGAAACATATCCAAGTAGTTGTGATACAAATTTCATCTTGTGGGTCGTTGTATTTTTGGAGTTACACACCATAGAAAATAGGGTTTGTGGCTAGTCCCAAAACTAGTCTAAAACAAGTGTTTCAGGTAAAAACGTCATAACTTCTTCATAACAGATCCAAATTTAGTAAGACAAAATGTGTTGGTTATAGTACAGTTTGTAGTATTCTGTGTACAATTTTCAGATCCATACAACAAATATTCCGTGCGGGGCACACTCTACAATTTCACTCTCTAGAATAAGCCAGAATTCAACAAGGTATGCCATTTTTGCTATAACTCATTTTATGAGAGGTTCCAAGTAGTGAAACCTGGAGGAATTGTATAAAACACATTGAAGAACATTCTGTACAATTTTTAGATCTTTATTCATTACAGGTACATAGTTATGATCATTTCAAGTTAGGTTTGTTGACTAATCCAAAACTAGTCATGTGAGACTAAAGTAAAGTTTGATGAAAATGCTAGTCTCTTGTTGTTAAAGTTAAGGAAGGTTTGCATGTATGTAATCTTATATACCAGGTCTATTACAGAGTTACAAATCAGATTTGGATGATGAAATTGATGAGGGATTTTGGTTGAGGTATATTACAGATAGAGGTTGTATAACAATGAGGTTGTGGCACATGGTTTGACATAATGATTTATGGTGTTTTGTTATGGATAGTGTGATGTATTTCTATAGAACTTTTGATGGTTATATTGGTATATGGTTGAGGTACATGGTTGAAACAATTAGTTGATGAGTTGGCACATACATAAGGTGTATAGTTGATGATGTTGGTACATTTTGATGAGTCATAGTTTATGTGTATTTGATGCATGATTGGTACATATTTGGTGCATGGTTGATGCACTCGTTGATGGTATAGGTTGAGGTACAAGTTGGTGCATGGTTGATGCACTTGTTTATGGTACAAGCTGATTATAGGTTGATTGGTACAGGTTGGTGCATGGTTGATGCACTTGTTTATGGTACAGGTTGATTACAGGTTGAGGTACAGGTTGATGCATGGTTCAGAATAGTGGTACAGGTTGTTTGGTGTAGGTTGATTGATATATGTTTATAATAGTATATATCACAGTGATAGTGTGACAGTGGTTCCATCATTCTACTTCTACGTCAAGGAGGTTGGACGAGGCAAGGAAATGTGGTTTTCAGCCACCTTCCGGTTGTAGCCGGAGAACATAGGGGGTTGTAGTCTCCTTATGGTTGTAGCCAGAGAATTGGGGAGTTGGAGCTTCCCTCAGGTTGTATCATGAGAAACTAGGGGGTTGGAGCCTCATTCTAGTTGCAGCTAGAAAACAAACGAAGTTGGTGCTTCCAATGAATGTAATTCTTAAAGACATATAATAAAAAACATTATGTGGTTTTCTCCCGCTTTGGGTTTCCACGTGAAAACACTGGTGTACTGTGTATGTGTATGATTGCTCATTTGCTCATTATTTATTTACTTTGCAACTATTGGATGATAATGCTACATTGATATAACACTTGCATTTTGTGGTTAAAAAAGATTATTGCTCTATTACTGATTCACCCCCTCTCTCAGTAATCCAACAATTGGTATCAAAGCAGGTTCCTTCATGAAACAGTTTAACTACTAGAACGAGATCATGGATTATTCTGAGAATGGAGTGCCATTGTTTAATGGTCATAATAAGTATGAGTTATGGAGTGGAAGGATGAAAGTATTTTTACAGGCACATGGGTATTATATTTGGCTATCAGTCGTTACAAGTTATGATAGTTCAAAAAGGGCAAAGACTGCAGCCAAGAAGGAATTGAAGAAGAATAACAAAATAGCAATGGATTTCATTTGGGAAGGATTACCTAATCCGGTAAGAGAAAAGGTTGGTAAATGTTCATCAGCCAAAGAACTTTGGGATAAGTTACATGAAATATATTCTTCACCCATCGCAGATTCATAAAATGCCAAAGAAGATGCAAGTACAGATCAAGAATAAATATGTTCACCATGTCAAACAGATTCAGAAGATGAAGAGTACATAATCAACATAGGTATGTTGTTTTGCTTTAATTGTGAAAAAAGGAGACATCTTGAAATAGAATGCCATGAAGGAAATGAGACAGAAAAATTAATTGAAAAGGAAGAAAATTATGAAGCAGAATTGATTAGTGCTTTAGATGAACTAAGAAAAGAAAGATAAGAAAACAAGTCACTCAAGAAAGAGTTGATGAAAAAAAAGGAAAGTGTTCACATTTTTTAAGAAGCCCAACAGGTCATTGAGAACTTAAGAACTCAATTTGAAGAATCCAGAAAGATCGAAGAAAATCTTGAATATCAAAAGCAATATTTGGAAGCCAACATAGCAACACAAAAGGAAGAAGCAAAAATGAGAGAGAAGATATTGACAGATCATCTTAAGGAAAGAACTAATGATCTAAACTAGCTTGAGGCAGAGTTTGATCAAGAAGAGAAAGGACTTAAAGAAGAAATAATCACATTAAAAATCCATCTTGAAGAAGCAAAAAGAACATAAGAAGTCATGAAGACTCAGATAATAAAAAAAGAAGAAGAGGTTGAGAAGCTTGAAGAAGAAGTTGTCACACTGAGAAATAAAATCGTCAAGCTCAACAAGAACGTTGAAGAGATAGAAACATCCACATTAGTTATAGAGAATGAAGAGAAGCACTCTAGGTTGCTAGAAAAGAAGAATGAAGAAAATAGAAAGAGTTATGCAGAAGTACTCAAAGGAAAGAATCATGGTCAACCAGAATCTAAGAAAACTATTGAAGATACATCTTCAAGAAGATCATTCATGTTCAAGCCACAAAGAAGCTTCAATCATGATCATGATCAATCGAATAAAAAATTCAGAAGGACTACACCACAAAGAAGATAATTCACTCCCAGGTATGCAAATTTCTTTTATGGTCATTGTTTTTATTGTACTAATTTTGGACATAAGGTTGCAGATTCAAAGGATTATAAAAGAAATGTTCAAACAAAAAATGCATATGTGGCCCCACATAACATTGAAAGTTACAAATGTCATAACTATGGACACATAGCTAGTGATTGTAGAAGCATGATCGATACTTCCATGAAAGAGAACACTGATATCAGATATAAGAAAGTATGGATAAGAAAACATGAAGAACAAGTGAACAAAGACAAGGTCCCAGAGATCACAAGATTGACAATAAAACGAGATGAAGAAAATTCTACAGAGAAAAAGAAAGATGTTAGATACATAAAAGTTTGGAAAATAACTGAAAGAAAAGAAGGACAGGTAAATAAGGAACATGTTCAAGAGATCATACTTTTAGGCATTGTAGTGAAAGATGAATCCACAGACATAAAGAAAGAAGTCATAGCTTAGAGAGATGATGAATCTACCAATGAAGATGATGATGAATACACATGAGAGTAGGAATTTTTCTGAGCCATCCGACTTAGAGACTCCCAGGTAATATGAATATTAGACAGGGGGAGTCTATGCGATAGTTGTGATAGACCAAAGAACCATCCTTCGAACCGCTTGCAGAGTTTGAGAAGATAGATCCAAAACAATTAGTTAGCATAAGTACAATTTGATGGATTAATCAAGACTTCATGATAGTATAATGTTAAATGGGTCATCATTATGGACAGTTGCACAAGTGGAGTCTTGGACAATATGGACGAGAGAATGGATTCATAGATTGGTTCAAAGAGTGGTTCAGGGGCAAAGGAACATTATCATAATGGATGATAATTACACATGAAATGGCTTGAACAATGCTAATAGATTCCAAATTGACAGATATTTTTTGGACACATGTAGTGCATACAACAGTTCACATTAAAAACAAAGTAATGCTTAGAAACAACAATGGCAAAACTCCCTACGAACTATGGAAATGAAGCGCATACAACAACCTCTACATTAAGGTAACTCAAGGTAGTATTTTATTAATTGAAATTTATGTTGATGATATTGTTTTTGGAAGTACTAATGATAGGTTAAGCCGAAAATTTGCAAAGGATATGCATAATGAATTTAAAATGTCATTACTTGGAGAACTATCCTTCTTTCTGGGTCTTCAGATACGTCAACACAACCAATAAATTTTTATTTCTCAAACTAAGTATATCAAAAAAATGCTAAAGAAGTTCGAAATGGAAGATTGCAAACCAGTTACCACTCCTATGCAAATCAGTTGCAAGTTGAGAAAATATGATGATTAAAAGTCTACATACCAGAGACAATACATGTCAATGATTGGTAGCTTACTTTATGTGACAACATCTAGACCAGATGTAATGTAGGAAGTTGGACAGGTGGCACGATTTCAAGCAGCACCAAAAGAATCACATGTACTAGCAGTGAAGAGGATTTTCAGATATCTCAAATGAACATAAGAGTTTGGATTATGGTATCCAAAATGAAAGGATCTATCACTTATTGCCTACACAGATGCAGATTGGGTAGGTTGCATTGATGACCGACGAAACACCATTGGATCAACGTTCTACTTGGGTGAGTGTTTAGTATCTTGGCTAAGCAAGAAACACTAATCAATATCCTTATCTACAGTCGAGGCAGAGTATATTGCAGCAGAAACATGTTGTACACATGTTTTATGAATGAAACAAACTTTGACAAATATACATGTTGAGTATGATGAACCCATTCCAATCTATTGTGATAATAAAAGCGCCATCAATATCTCAAATAACCCGGTGATGCACTCCAAGACGAAGCACATTCCAATCAAGTATCACTTTCTACGGGAACATGTTGCAGAGAAGAACATCCGAGTTGAATATGTGGGCACAAAAGAACAAGTGGCAGACATCTTTACAAAACCGCTTCCACGAGAAGCCTTTGAGTATCTTTGCCATAGACTAGGAGTAATTTCTACTTCAAAATGAATGCTTTTGAATGCTTATCTTATATGTTTTAGATGTACACGAGGAAGCACCATAAATAGGACAATTCAGGTTGGGAGATCAGTTTTAGGAAGAGTTATGTTAGGGGGAGCAACTCTGGATGGAAATATACCTTTGCCATTGATGACAAAGAGGGAGAGATTTATCAGATGCAAAGGTAAATTCTTGGAGAGAGATCATAGAGGCATGTTTCCAAGGGGAGCGATTGTCACAAGGGAAGAATGAGCGATATGACTTCAGAGTGATACCCTTTGTCAAAGGGGGAGATATTATTCATATGAAGGGAGAGAGAGTAATTAGAGACTTATAAACATAAAGAAAAATCAAAGGCATGTAGACAGGGGGAGCAGCCCCAAGGAGAGTTTAGTCAGGGGGAGCATCCCCAAAGGGAGATACCCTTTGCCATTGATGTCAAAGGGGGAGAGATAGAAACATTGATGAGGAGTATAAGCATGAATGTTATCATGACTAAGTGTTTCCATCAATGCCAAAGGGGGAGATTGTTAGACAATTGGCTTAGGTTGATGGACAATTGGTATAGATTTTTGGTTGTCATTGATGTCAACCATTGGAGAGTGAAATTGTAGATTGATGTCAACCCTTAGTGATTGATGTCAACCCTTGGAGAAAGTTCGATAGCGAATTTCGGTAGCACAAAGGTTTGGGTAATGAACCCAAGGTTGTTTCATGTATAATGGTATGAGTTTTAATATATTTGAAGGTAACAATATTCTAGATGGATAGTACATTTCATTCCATTTTCGATGGTATGTGGAACGTCAAATAACTCCTCACGGTTAGAGAGTTATGGCCATGAGAAGTTGGAGAACCCAAGTTTGGGTGATGGACCCAAGTTTGTTTGATGGATAATGGTATGAGTTTTGATATATTTGTAGGCAATACTATTCTAGATGGATATTACATGTCATTCCATTTCCAGTGGTATGTGGAACGTCACATAACTCCTCATGATTATATAGTTATTCCCATGTGAAGTTGGAGAACCCTCATGAGTCATCTAGAAGCCCCAAAACGTCAAAGTAGTCAAAGTGGTTTAAGAGATTTTAGAAGGTAAATAATAAAGTGAAGTGATGAGTGTAATATAAGTCAAAGTGAATATAATTTTTTTTATTTAAATAATAAAGTTAATGGAGAAATTAGAAGTGGGTTAACCCTAAAATAAGGAAAGTGGGTTAAGATGGTTAAAAGGTAACTCCTTGAGGAAGCTACATGAAAGTATAAATAAGAAGCAAGGATCTCTCATTTTAATCACACTTGAGCATATTGAATATCTACAGGTGATTAAGGTAACCAAGGGATATCTAAGCCAAATTTTAGAGGGAAGGTGAAGTAAAGAAGGCTGAAATTCAAGGGAGGATAAATTCTTTTGATGATACTTTCTAAGGTATGTTATTTACAGGTCATCTCACCATTTTCACAATAATTTTTTTTCTAGAATGATTCAGATCGTGAAATTGGGAGGCCATTGAGGAAACATATCCAAGTAGCTGTGATATGTATTTCAGCTTGTGGGTCGTTGTATTTTTGGAGTTACACACCGTGGAAAATAGGGTTTGTGGCTAGTCCCGAAACTAGTCTAAAACAAGTGTTTTAGGTAAAAACGTCATAAATTATTCATAAAAGATCCAAATTTAGTAAGACAAAATGTGTTGGTTAGAGTACATTCTTTAGTATTCTATGTACAATTTTCAGATTCATACAACAAATATTCCGTGCGGGGCACACTCTACAAGTTCGCTCTCTAGAATAAGCCATAATTCAACAATGTATGCCATTTTTGCTATAACTCCTTTTCTGAGAGGTTCCAAGTAGTGACACCTGGAGGAATTGCATAAAACAAACTGAAGAACATTGTGTACAATTTTCAGATCTTTATTCATTACAGGTACATAGTTATGATTATTTCAAGTTAGGGTTGTTGACTAATCCAAAACTAGTCATGTGAGACTAAAGTAAAGTTTGATGAAAATGCTAGTATCTTGATGTTAAAATTAAGGAAGGTTTGTAGGTATGTGATCTTATACACCAGGTCTATGACAGAGTTACAAATCAGATTTGGATGATGAAATTGATGAGGGATTTTGGTTGAGGTATATTATAGATAGGGGTTGTATAACATTGAGGTTGTGGCACATGGTTTGATGTAATGGTTTATTGTATTTGGTTATGGATAATGTGATGTATTTCTAGAGAAATTTTGATTGTTATATTGGTATATGGTTGAGGTACATGGTTGAAACAATTTTTTGATGAGTTGGCACATACATGAGGTGTATAATTGATGATGCTGGTACATCTTGATGAGTCATAGTTTATGTGTATTTGATGCCTGATTGGTACATATTTGGTGCATGGTTGATGCACTCGTTGATGGTACAGGTTGAGGTATAGGTTGGTGCATGGTTGATGCACTTGTTTATTGTATAGGATGATTACAGGTTGATTGGTACAGGTTGGTGCATGGTTGATGCACTTGTTTATGGTACAGGTTGATTACAGGTTGAGGTACAGGTTAATGCATGGTTCAGGTTATTGGTACAGGTTGTTTGGTGTAGGTTGATTGGTATAGGTTTACAACAGTATATCTCATAGTGATAGTGTGACTGTGGTTCCATCATTCTACTTCTATGTCAGGGTGGTTGGACAGGGCAAGGACAGGTGGTTGTAACCACCTTCCGGTTGTAGCCGGAGAACATAGGGGGTTGTAGCCTCCTTCTGGTTGTAGCTAGAGAATTGGGGAGTTGGATATTCCCTTAGGTTGTAGCCTGAGAAACTAGGGGGTTGGGGCCTCCTTCCGGTTGCAGTTGGAAAACAAAGGAAGTTGGTACTTCCAATGAATGTAATCCTTAAAGACATATAAGAAAAAAATTTCCGTGGTTTTATCCTGCTTTGGGTTTCTAGGTAAAAACACTGGTGTACTGTGTATGTGTATGATTGATCATTTTTTCATTGTTTATTTACTCTGCAACTACTAGATGATAATGCTACATTGATATAACACTTGCATTTTGTGGTTAAAAAGGATTATTGCTCTATTACTGATTCACCCCACCTCTCAGTAATCCAACAGGTATTCGTTCTCTACCTACTCATGGTCCTCTTTCTCTTTCTCCACTTGCTCCTGTTCCTCTTTCTCTTTCTCCACCTGCTCCTAGTCTTATACCTCCTACATGAGATTTAGCTCCATCCGTCATTTGCTTTTCCCAGAAGATCCAATGTTCTTTGTTCCACCCTTTTGGTTCTTCTTCGGTCTCTTCTAGTTGTTTAGAAATCTATTTTGTTTGTGTTTGTTTTGAGCTTCCCACAACAATACGTTTCTGTGTTTCCTTTTTATTACCTGCAAGTAAGTTAGTAGTGGGGGGTTTTGTTTTATTCAAAAAATTTGGAACAACTTCTCTTGTTGTTTTAACAAGTCTACCTTTATTATCTCTTGGCCTAATTGACTTATTCATACAATTCATGCATGATCGAGGATCGTAAAAACTTACCAAAGTGAATGCGTGGGTTCTTACCTCTCATCTTACCATCTTTACTCCTCCTTGTCCTAAATGCACACACAAATAAAATGCAAGAAAAGTATATCTATATCTATATCTATATATATCTCTGTGTGTGTGTGTGTGTGTGTGTGTGTGAACATTTATTTATCAACCAAGGTAAGTAAACTTATGGGGTGCAGACATTGTGTGTGCAAAATTATTCTTGTGGTCACTAAAAATTCTATGAACGGATAAATCTAGTGCAAACTAAAACAAGGATATTTAGTGTTAATTCAGAATGAAGGCTATCTCCAAACCAATTACTTATGCTAACTTTCAATGGTAGAAATTTAGATCACAAATTAATGCAACTATGTATTTTTTCGTAATGTATACTCTCTTAAGTCAGAAAAGTTTGAAATCTAGTTGAGGCACCTCTGATTGTAGACTAACAAATTGGTCTCACATTAAATTACTCAATCAAAGTGCAACAAATAGATACTTGCAGAAAACTAATGATCTAAATCAGATCATTATAGACTTAGTCCCAGAATTTCAAATATGATTTCAATGCAGTTGCAACTGTAGCAAAACAAGTTATGAGGTTGATTCAAGGAATTGGATTACTTCGATAACAATGTTATGAACAACTAATATAACCACAATTTGTAGGGAATCTTGTCCATGAGGAATGATTGTAATTGAAATTCATTAATTGTAAATATATATTGGAAGCTTAACACCAAATTACAAGAAATTCACTGTGATTATTGAAAATTAACAATTATTAGAGGAAAAGAGAGAATTGTAAGAAAAACATAAATTAAAAGAGTACAACACATACCTAACTTGTAAAATGTTGTAGATGAAACTCAGAAAGCTAAAAGATTATTCAACACACTGTATAAACCATAAGATCTTTATATTCAATAACTGGAATAAGAGTTTACAGATGACAACATATGTCTCTCAACAATAATATCGATAGCATGGCTAACTCAATACATGCTTGATCTCTAATTTGTATAGATATTACACGAAAAAGGTGGAGCGATGCTGAGAATAACACTCTTTTCCTAAATTGCTACATTGGTTACAATCAAAGTCTCATTTTAGAACAGGGGATAGGAGATCCCTGAGATATCTGTTGAATATCTCTCACTATTCCCTTGAGTCTCCATGTGATGAGGGCGTCCAACTTCCTCCAGCCACAAATCCAAGATCCGAGGAGTAAAATCATGGATTTTACCATCTGGCCTGCGTATTTCCCATTTTTAGATGTTGCATTGATCGTACATTGACTGAAGGGGAGCAATCATCTTGAGGAAGGAAAAATAGGAATTTCACCATCTTAAGAAACCCATGAACAACCTCCAAGTGGCGGATCTCGATTTGGTGGAACATAGCTATGCAAACCTTGGATGCATTACGAGAAATATTTTCGGTAATAACCTAAATTCTAGTAAATTAATGACTAAATGACTTCTAATAACATTTTACTAGCCAAAACCAGGAATTTGTAATTAAAGCCAACTTATTACCTTAAGTATGCTTGTTATGCCATTAACTTGGTAGAAGTGGGAAAAAAGAAGGATTTTAGACCAAAATAGAAGGTAACTAGGCTTAGTTGGAAGGGGTGAAAAGTGTAAAAATTGGAGCCCAACACAAACATTGTTTAATGTTGTGGTTACATGGTCTGCAATTCAAACATAATGTGACTCTCGAGATGGCAAAAATGCAATTTTTTGTTGTATGTCCCCATGCACTATAGGAATAACATTTGCATGCTAATCTTCCTCTTGGTAATGTCTATACATTGGGGTTATTTTGTGCTCATGTCCTATATATGCTACAATCCTACTATTGTTTGAATTCCAAAATTTGTAAATCTCCCTTATTTTTTTCTCCTAGGTACCTAGGTTTGTGGGGCCCTTGTTGGTTCCATGGGTTCTCAGGGCAATTTTTCCATGATTTTTTTGATGTGTCATGAGTCTAGTAGAAATTGAATTTGGTCATTTCCTTGACTTGGTGTCTTCCACTTGATTTTACCTGATTCTTCGGTCTTGTGTTGTCATGGGGTCATTCCTTTTTTCTTCTATTTATTGTCATTAAGTGCTTCTCCTTCCATCTAGATTGATGCACATACTAAATCCTTGTAACACTTTGGGTTAGTTTTCCTAACATACATCTCAATTGTATTGAGCAACCTTGTGATGAACAATTATATTTTACGTGCTTTTGTTATGTCATAACTCAACCATTCAATCAAATTTATGATTCAAACATCATAATGGACAATCCTTTTCCCTTTCATCTATTTTATATCCCTTAGTTGTGCAAATGTTTATAGTTTTTTTGTCTAGACATGCATACACATTCAAGGATTTTTCAATCACTTTTGGCCATGATTTTCACACTTCTTGTACCATGTTAATACTAGTCCCCTTAGTGATTCTTTGAAAATGACCCATTTTTTGATGGCTTAACTTCGTCAGCTACTTGTCCCAGTGATTCAAGAGTAAATATGTTACCTTCTCCATCGGTGGCTCCATTGAATAATGGTACTTGTGACATGTCAGTTTTTGTTTTGGTTGTAGTTCCTCTTAATTCCTTAGTGGTTCTATTTTCAGGGCTCTTGAGTGATCTCTTCCATTCCTTGGTTTTCCGAGCAAAGGGTTCTTATAATTCTTCAAAAAATGCTCCCTATATTGGCTACTGTGTTTCATTGTATTGGTTTTCTAGATTTGTTTTCTTACCCTTCTTCGGTGTCCTGTGGGTTTGCTTGTGGGTTGCAATTCTCCTAAGCAACAACTTTGCTATTCAATGTTTTTTCAATGGTGAAAACCCCATAATTGCTACCAAAGTTAACTCATTGATACAATCCATCTTGATATCTTTAGTGGTATGATATTTTTGGCTCTAGTGCATAGTGTTGATTTAGAATGCCCCCCACATGCTGACTATAAATATAATCACAGTCTTCAATTGACCATAAATTGAGCATAACACACACATAACACAATTCCTTTATACACACAATGTCATAAACCAATGCTTTAACCATAAATTAGATAGATAAATACACCCCCATCATTTGACACCGGAAATTAAACAGGAAACCTTGAGATGAGGAAAAAAACCCATTCTCAATTATGATAAAACTTATTTCATTTTAACCCGCTAACTTCCCCTTAAATTATAATTCCTTTCAATGGCATAACATATATCACTTTTTATTTCTTATAACTCATCAACTACTACTCTCCAAACTATTACACCCTAACTTATATATATATTTCTTCAACTTACTTAGATTAACACAATGCTTAAGTAGTACCCTTTCTCCTTTCTACTTTCTACTTGCCTTGTTTGGAAAAAGTTATCCCTAGTCTTGATTGAGGGTTTCTACCCAACAACATACAAGAGAGGAGAAAAAAAAATATTCAGTGATGGAAAGGAGACAAAACATCACCTTCATGATGATCCTTATCCTCCATTAACTACGTGAAAGACATCCATATGATATCTATTGTTACTTGTGTGATGACTGATTTATTTAATTATTTTAAATTATTGTTAACTCCATTTTATTTCTTAAAAAGGGTATTCCATTACGTCTTGTTTATATATTTATTGTTTTTTCAATTATGGCTAAACCCCTTTTAAATTCTTAAAAGGGGTATTCCATTACAAATAGTTGTATTATTGTATCGGGTAGTTTATATGTAGGTGGTTTATCACTACTAATCCTCATGATTTGAACGCAKGTCTTTAAAATGAAAACTCTAAAGCTTTGCTAATTAGCCACAACATATGTTTATGTTTATTTAAACTTGTTACTATAGTCAAAAGGGATTTAGAGATGTTTGATCTCGAGTTAAAGATAATATTTATATGTACATTAAATGTATATTGTAAGGAGGACTATAGGAATCGACTTGTGGATCCCTACGTTGTAGGGACTATAGGAATTGGATTTTGATTTTTACTAAAACTTGTATGCAAATCCAAACAAATTCTTATGCAAGAAATATTATTATGAATTTATTTTTAGTTTTATTTGTTTTAAATTAAGATAATTTTTTATTTTGCATGGAAACTTTGATGTTAAAGTTAGAATGACGAAATTATTTCATTTGAGAAATTGTCACTTGAAAAATTAGATGTTAAAGAGATGCATGGAAGGAAAGAATAGAAGAAATCTGCTCATTTTTCAGATCTATTTCCTATGTGCACATATATAGGGAATCGAACAAACAAGCGGACCGTCTATCAAAGAAGGCTCTCCACAGCTGCCGAGGGAGAATTGCATACAACATTTGGGTGGATAACCATGAGGGCCCAAAACGGTTCATAAATCTGTAGTTTTTTCCAGCTGTTTCACTTCGTCTCTATGCCTTTTTGGAGGCAAGCTTTAATATTTTTCAGTTTTTTCCTCTTGGATAAAGGATCTTTTTGAAGGACTTATAGAATCTTTTATTGCTTGGATGAAGATTAAAGGATTGTCAACTTATTGGTCTTTTGAATTACTCTTTTATGGAGTTTACTTCTATGTTATTGATTGTCCAGAGTGGACTTTATGCCACGTCAATGAAGAAATATTTTATGTAAAAATATTATATTATTATCAATATAATGTGGAATTTTCTTTTGGAAAAACTTAGATGTTAAAGTTAGAATAACAAAATTCTTTCATTTGAGAAATTGTTGTATAGAAACTTAGATGTCAAAGTTAGAATAACAAAGATGTCAAAGTTAAAATAACAAAATTCTTTCATTTGATAAATTGATGCATGGAAACTTAGATGTCAAATTTAGAATAACAAAATTCTTTCATTTGAGAAATTGCCACATGGAAACTTAAATGTCAAAGTTAGAACAACGAATTTAATGTTGAACCTTAATGTAACATCAACTTGACGTTATGTAGCATTAGTTTTGCACTTTCAAAAGAATTAGAGTTTCAAAATTTAATAAGAAACATTTATAAATATGATATTTTGTGCATGCCTTCGCTACACTTACCACAACTTCCTTCAAACATTATACACAACGTTAGAAGCACTTACCATGACCTCGTTCTACACTACCTTTGCTCCACTTGCAATCCTTATGCATTTATTTTTGTAATTTCTTCTTGTAGTTTCTTCTAGTGGGTAGATGGTATCTAGAATTACGAGATGGACCTCTTGACAACCTTCTATGAAGTTCTTCAGATGTTGTAGTTTCTTCTAGTGGGTGGATGGTATCTAGAATTACGACATGGACCTCTTGGCAACCTTCTATGGAGCTCTTCAAATGTTAATATGTTATAGGAAATCGAACTAAATCATTGATTTCAGCAGACAAACCTACGATAAATGAATGATTTGGGAATAGTTATATGCACTTACATATCTAATTATACTAGAGAAGCTTGTAATAATTCAAATCACTAATAGTTGTTCATAGTAATAGTTTATAAACCTCAAGATGAAAAGAGGTCAATACCTACTATACATTGTTAAGACAAATCATATCTATACAATGTTAAGACAAATCATATTACAATAGTCCCATTTTATGGGCTTGTTAGGCAAGGAATCTTTCACGAATTACTTTAAGTGTAATATACATAACACTAAATAAGTACACTTTTTTTTCTATGATGGTTGAAGCTAGAATGTAGTCAATTTGATCATTATTTCATTGACAACTTTTGTGGTGACCCACTTGTATCGATATTTGTTATTCCCTCACAATTTATATTATACAGTGAAGCACGAGCATTTGATATGTTTGACTAAGCATACCTTTTTTAAAATGAGCATCGGGCTTAAATCTACTCAACATAACATACAAGGCCTAAGCCTTTGCCACCAAACTACAGTTCTTTTTCTTTACAAACTTTCTTAGAGCTATGAGATTCTTCTCTTCAAAATTCACGAAGACCATGGGAAAGATCTCAATGGGTAAGTCACTTATCCTATTTTTCTTCATATAAATAATAATTAACATATAATAGACAATTTATCCCATTTCTCTTCTTATAAATAACAATTAACATATAATAGAAAATTGATTGGACTTTTACTTCATATAAGACAATGTCAAGCATTTTAGTGAATACATGGGGCACATGCTTGTAGCCTTATTGATAGCTACCCCATGTGAAGAACCTAAAGGTAACCTTCTCTTGTAATATGAGTCTATCAACCACCTATTCCTCTATTTATGTTTTCAGTTGCACATTGTATATTTGGAGAGTTTGAAAAACCTTGATAGTTGTTATCCATGTATGTCCCACTGTGATTCTTTCTCTATCCATTCCAATACCAAGTATAGTTGGTGAAAAGGAGTAGTAGCAATGCTTAAAGGATAGGCTCAAAAATATCATACAATTCATTCATCATTCGTGGTCTCTAGTTTAAGATTGATTAGACCAATAACACATGTTCTAAGTTGTCTTGAACTTACTAAACTTCATAAGAAAGGGCTCTTTCTATTTCATATCTCATGCATTGCGTGTAAAGGATTTTCATATGTATATCCCCAGTTGTGATCGACCATCCTAAACCAGATTGTAGATTCGGGTCATTGGAAGGCCCATCAACAAAGTCAACAATTGACTTTTCTATTGGACCCTTCAATGACCTAAACATACAATAGGGTTACGATTAGACATTGGGATCCTTCATCCTATATGTAAAGCTCGAACATCACATTGATAGATTGAGACTTTTTGAAAAGTGAACTCCATGAGAAGCGACAGGCAGGGGCATGCATCATAGGACAAATTCCTTATCAAGATCAATCATCCTAAAACAAGAATAAAAAATTGACCTTAGAATGCTTTATGTCATGAATAAGGGCCTACCGATGAAAATGAATGAAATGAAACTAGTTCAATTGTAAAGTGACAACCAACCACTATGACTTGAAGTGCCTTCACCCATCCTCTCCCTAGTCTCTTCCTCCCCAACAAACAACCCAGAGCCATTAGTAGGATAAGTCTCAAAGGGTGTTGAAGCCATCTGTTCTTTCGTTTAATCCCAAAGGGCTTGTTTTGTTTAACGATGAACTAATTTTATCACTAACTATTGCATTTGATTGAGATCGAGATTGAGATCTATTTAATCCTCTAGTTATAGGTCCATATGGTACTTAGTGTACTCTATTAAGCCAAATGTTACCTAAGATGGTGATTCAATGAACTTGCAACCTAACAACAATCTTTCATGCATGAACTTTTTAAAGTTGTCAAGATTGTAATGTCACGTGGACAACATCTTTCCTAATAAATGTGTCATTGTGGCAATGTAAATTATCATTTTATGACAAAATAGTGCATAGAGATATTAATAATTATCATTATAATATTGTGAATAGTTGTGGTCTACCTCGCATGAAAGACACATCTTTCTTGTAGTTAACATGTAAAAGATGCATAGTTTCCACTTCAAATACTACAACCACTTGTTATTGATACAACAACCACAACTTCCCATGTGGTATAGACAAATACATTGAAACCCGTCGAAGTTGGCTAAGGATCATAAATTGATTGAACAAATCCCAACCATTTAAGTGCTCTCAAATGGATCTTATTTTTTGAGTTGAAGACATACTTTCTTTAGTCTCATTGTAGACTTGGGTCATAGGTGCATTGAATACGTTGTTGTGGAAATCCATCATGCCAAGGCTAAATAACTTGTTATGGGTTGTTGATACAGGATGATTCATGGACATTCATTGGAAACATTGGATTTACTAGATATGTTAGATGCACCTTTCATCATTGATTAATTGCAAGGTATCTATCATTGACTTCCTGAAACCCCACAACATTAAATCTTCCACCAAAGCTCAACTCAATCACAATGGATTTTAATGTTGCCACACATTTTCTTTTGTGAATCAAGTTTAAAGCATGTCATTGCATATTCTCAATATACAAGGCGACACAGAGGAAAACAAATGTGCCTAAGCAAGAGTAGCTAGAAGAAGTCGTAGGAAAAGAGCCATGTATTTGGGAAAATCCATGCTTATTAATGGTCAGAGGTAGGAAGGGAAATCGATTGAAGAGTCATGCATTCAAGAAATATAGAAGGTAACCTTCATTATAATATACTTATCTTAGCATTCTTAAACTTTTTGATGTTAGCACGTCATAATGTGTAGTTGAACTATAGTAGAGTAAGAGGAGTTTATGTTTCTGAATATGGAAGCGAGGAGTCTGGAGTTTCAGAAAAAACACTAATTAACCCAAAATGTTAACTTTGTGTGTGCATCAAGAGAACAACCCAGAAACTCAATGCCATTACTAGTGAAAATAATAGGTGTACAATATTTGTGCAATAAGAGATGCAAGTTGTGGCATTTAAATACAAGGAAGCCATGTGCAGAGGTAGCATAAAAAATATTGAAACGATAACAATTTGGATTTATGCCAACATTTTGTATGGATGTGAGAATGCATGAACTAGAAGATTGACCTTTAGCTTTGCTTTCTATTCAAAAAACATAATTGCTATAAGTTTTCTAAGTGATATTTCTGCAATGTTTACTAATTAGTAGTTACTATGCTATGCTAATTAATTGTTTTTTATCTCATAGGGCAAAAATAATAATCAATAATACATTTTATGCTCATTTGCAATTGTAAACTAACTTGAAATGGCTATTACTCACCATGTTTCTCATCACAAAGATTGTCACAGTTAAGCAAAACTTAGTTTTTAAGTGTCCAAGTGATAAAAAAAACTCACTTCCATCCAAATCCAAATTAAACCTTATGCCATCTTCTCCACCCATTGTATTTTTTTACCACTTGCCTCTCCAATCCTCTCTATGAATTTTCACGATAAAGACTCACTAATTTATACACTATTACATCTCCAATTAGCTCATACTAACATGTAACTTGGGTTAGTACAAAGTTTGGGTTAATACAAGGTAGGTAGATAGATGTATTGGAAATAACTCAAAATAAAAGTGGTCATAGATGTAGAATGTATAAGTTTATCATAAATGTAGTAGTCAAATACAAAAACACCGTTTTCATTTAAGTAATTTGAATACCTATATTACCTAACCACATTTACATTAACAATTTTTATTAAACCTTTTTTAATAATATTTATTATAATAATATTAATAGAATAATATTTATTATAATGACATTATTTTCATTAAAATAATTTATATAACACATTACACTAAAATTGATTTATATAACACATTACATTAGAGTGCTATACTTCAACACTTCCTCATAAGGTTAACCAGTATTATTTTTTTTTTTTAATTCTCTCATTCACAATTAAAAAGTATGTTGAAAAATGGTTTCACAATAAATATGAAAATGGAATCAAATCCTTTTTATTTTATTCATTAGGTAGTCAAACTACTCGTAACACCTAACTACGTTATATTAATATCAACTAATTATCCCTTTTTCAATAATTCACATTATAATTTTATAAAGTTATATTTTAACACGATTTCATTATTTTACTCTGACTAGGAGTGTTGAAAAATGGACTCAGAGTAAAGATGACAGGTGTGGAGATTACTATCTTATATTTAAAAAAATAATATTTAATGAGTTTTTATTAATTAGACATTGTTTTTAAGGAAGTAAAAATACATTTTTATAAGGTGGTGAAGTGAAAGTGATGTATTTTAAAAAACAATTGAGAAAGGAAATAATTTGAATATTTAGAATTCAGAAAATTAATGATACATTTAAAAATTTGGTGGGGTATTTTTTTTTATGAAAAAATATGTATTAAAATAAAAGATTTTTGCATGAAATAATAGGCTACCTAAAGAAGGACATTATTGCCAAGTGCGAGGTTTACAAAATTAGATTTATGGAATAATAGGCTACCTAAAGAAGGACATTATTGACAAGTGCCAGGTCTATGGACATAGAGGGGAAAATGGAATTTTATTTGCAAAACAAAGGTGAACTTTTGTGCTAATCCTAGCAGGATGACAAGGGCACAAGTCCTCCTTTTTCCCTAAAAGTCATCCAATATAATTTGAACAAAAATAATTGGGTGAAAGAAAATAAATATTTATTTTTAAATTTTTTAAAATGTAGGTGAATAGATCTCGTACTTAAAAAACAAATTCCAAATGAGTAATGTGGATTAACCATTATTGGAATATTGAAATAAATGTACATAAAACCTAAATCTATTTTAAAAACAATTTAATTTTCCATACAAAAATAATTAATGGAAAAACAACCCAATTAATGTATTGCCAACAATGAATACATGCATAACTGGTATGCACCATCCTAAAACAAATGAGGTAGATTCTTATTTATAAGATTGATTAAAAGCTTGAAATAGATTCTTATTTCTAAGATTGATAAAAATCTTTAGATAAAACAACAATTAAAAAATACATATTAATACTTATTGTTAATCTCCTAATATAAACTTTATATTACAAGTGAAAATGGATATCAAAAGATTTGATAAAACAAAAATTCAAAGAAAGGAGATTATTATTAATTAGGAACTAAATGCCAATTAAGTATGAGAAAAGAGTTTGACAATTTGCTAATTTTGAAAATCTAATATATTTAATTACATTGAAAATAAAACATATTTAATTAACTTATGAAAAGATAAAAATATATAATAATTCATAATTGTGAAATGAAAGAATTAAATAACCAAAAAAGTGCTCATAAATAAAAGATGGTAAAAAAATCGAACTATATATTACTTGAGCACATCATGAATATATATTACTTGATAAATAAAAGATGGTAAAAAAATCGAAATATATTACTTGAGCACATCATGGATAATGATCTGAAATATTCTTTGTTGAGAAAGTTGGGAAAACTCTTCTTGTTTGATGTTGGACTTTCGTCAAACAGTTTGCATGTGACTGTATTTATGGCTGTAGGTGAGAATGGGTTGGACAACAGGTTGTCCCTGAGTTTTATTTGCTAATTAATGGGTTTTCTAACCCCTTATACCTCCCCAATGCATTGTCTAGTGTATTATTCCATCATTGGATAAAACCCACAAAATTATAATGACAAACATTCATATATTCAATGAGCAAATAGTCGATCTTAGACTAGCTTTATTAAACATCCATGGCTGAGCTTATTACAATTAGAATGAGTAGAATACCTCTTCAACGGGTGAGGACAAAGTCTGAAATGTGGGACTTATACCACCAATCACACG
>ML784749.1:141488-173045 GCA_009831015.1 Picea engelmannii | reverse complement strand
CAAGAAAATGGGAAGCATATCAATTACATTTGTGATTTTGCTTCTATTAATTCTCAAAGGAAATTGGACACTTTTCTAAACAAAAGCAAGTAGATAAGGAAATATGTTGAAGGTTTGTTAAGTTTCTAAAGATATTTGGAAGTGTGTGAAAATAAGGCAACTCTCCAAATCAATATGTTGGAGGTTTACATATGTGTGTTTAATTTGTATCTCATAAGAAGTTGGGATTACTGACAAATGATTAAAAAAAAAAAGAATTGTTAGGTGTAGCCAATTGTGAAGGATGACCAAAGGAAAGTTATTGAGGCTAAGTGTAGTTGTATATTTTTATAGGAAGATATTAAATTTATTGCTTAAAAAGATAATATATTGATAAAATATTAAATTTAAGCAGCCAATAGGAATTATTGATAGAGTGGAAGATCTAGAAAGTCCTAATTTTAAAGTTCAAAGAGATTAATTTTGAGAAATATTCAGAGATACCATAATGTTTTCATTCTATATGTTTCAGATCCATATCAGGATCCATCTTTAAGACATAAAGTTTGAGTAAAAAGATGAGATGAGTAGCAATAAATACTAAAAAAGGATGAAAACCTAAGAGTCGGCTCTCTATAAACCCTAAAATTATATTTAATACTAAGGAATAATATTCAATAATAATGTTAAAACTAAAATTAATTAGTATTAGGAATCATCTTTATTAATAATAACATTAATGTTAATATTTGGAGTTTAATGCTAGTTTAATTAGTAATATGGTTATTAATACGACTAGAAATGTACTAATACTAGTAAATAAAGAAAAACGCTAGAGCAATAATATTAGTATTAAGTTTAGGGTGTAATGATGTTAGTTTTAGTAATAGTGTTATTAACTTATTTAATATGTACAAAGGTTAAAACTATTAATAAGGAATAAACCCTAGAATAGGTTAAATATTTAATTTAGGGTATAAACTATATCATTAATAATATTAGTATTAATATTAAGGGTTTAATAATGTTAGTTTTAAGTATTTAATAATACTATTTTTTGGGTATAAGCTATATCACTAATGATATTATTAGTAATAGAGAATAATCCTAATAATAATATTATTTAGGGTATAAACACCACGTGTGCTTCTAAGACACTAAAATTCAATAATGTATGTAGGATTATGTAAAATAAGTTCGTTGCATTGTCTCCAAGTAGTGAAAAACAAGCAAAGACCATCCAAAATCCCACTCTTGCTAGACATGCCTTGGATATGATCCTCCAATACAACATTGACCAAGCAAAATCTTGTAGGTTTTAGGAAAGTTGAATGGACCATGCACTATGAAGTTGATGAACTCATTTGTCCTTCACATAAGAAGACACCCATCTCACCTTAAGGATTGGGGATTGTAGGTGTCAATGATGTAATATTGAATAAATAAATTGAGAATAATATTGCAAAAAAGGGTGTCGAAAACTCCATCCCAATATTAATTTTCAAAATATATGTCTCTGAGATGATCCCTCTCAACTCCATAATCAATAGAAGATTAGACGTGACCAATCCATACTCCTTATCTATAGGCAACCAATCATTCTAGGCATGTGAATTTGCGTCCTACAGACCCTCCCATAAGAAAATTCCATGCTCAACCTACATGCCTATAAGTGAGGCATATTTGCAACACATAAACCATCCAATCTCCAACTTCGAATGAGGTAGAATGCTAAATCCCAACCTACCCTACCACCTTCCTAATTTGAGCAAATCAAGCCTTCAACAATTTCCTAACACCTAAAACAAGTGAGGTGAGGATATAATATCACATAAGCCAAATGCCCCTCAATCTTTATTGGGAAGTCATCATCTGATGTTGAAACAAGACCTAGCATGGTGTGGATCCCTCTAGATAGTGCACCACCACTCGGTCATGAGGATATTGCCTTAGGTTACAACTTTGATCAAACCAATCCCTCCCTCATCCTTAGGAATCATACATGCATCCTATGGGCCACACAAAAGGAAGACCCCTCTCTCCACTATAATTAGACCACAAATACTACTACTATCTTTGATCCTAACAATCATAAGAAATTAATTGAAGATGATTACAGATCTTGAACCTTATTTGTTGGCATGGTTACAAAAGGATGCAAAGCTACAATTCATCCACACATGTAAGTTTAAAATTTGTATTTCAAGTCAATTTATGGATGAGTTGGAGTGTGATGTTGTATCGTTAGATGTATGTGAAGTTTGTCATTAGGAGCCCTTGTCTATGGGATATAGATATTATTTTTCTAAGAAGAGACAATAAGTAGAGGTTGATAAAATAAACACAACATTGCCTTATAAATAGCTACAAGGGTAAGAAGATAATGCCCCTCATCTCTATTAATCATGCTAAAAAGTTGATTTACAATAGTCAGAAATTTGTAATGTTGATTGTAAGAAGAACTTGCACTGTGAACATTGTAAGAAGGATGGCCACAATAAGGACCATTGTTGAACTTTGCATCCCAAGTTTATTCCCAAAATCTAAACTGGAAATAAATCCTTGAAAGTTTAGAAATTCGAAGGTAAAGAGATAGAAGAAGCATCAAATGTCGATGATAGAGTTTTTTTTATAGCTCAGTCGAAGGCTACTAATATAAAAAAAATATGAGATTGTTGAGAAGAAAAACCCAATTAGAGTAAGAAAGTTAACCGTTGTTTGTGAGCATAGATCCTTAAACACGGTGACGGAAAAATGTATCCACGATGAAAATAAAAAAGATAGCGGTAACAACTATCTTTGATTATGTCAATTATAAGAACTTACTTTTTAAAAACATTAGTAATGTAGTTAGGATTGAAGATGATTGCAGATCTGAAACCTTGTATATGGAGATGGTTACAAAAGGATGCAAAGCTACAATTCATCCACTTACATAAGTTCAAAATTTGTATTTCAAATCATTTGTGGATGACTTGGAGCGTGACATTGTATTGTTATATGTATGTGAAGTTTTTCATTGGGAGACCTTGTTTATGTGATTGAGATGTTATTTTCTTCAAAATAGATACAAGTAGAGGTTGATAAAAGAAGCACAACCCTACCTTATAAATAGCTACAAGGGTAAGAAGATAATATACTTTATCTTTTTTAATCATACTAAGGGGTTGATCAATAATAATAAGAAATTTGTAATGTCAATTGTAAGAAGAAGTTCCACTATCAACATTGTAACAAGGATGATCACAACAAGAAACATTGTTGGATATTACATCCCAATCTTATTCCCAAGATATTAACTAGAAATAAATTCTTGAAAGTTTAGAAAGTTGTAGGTAAAGAGATAGAAAGAACATAAAATGTTGATGATAGATTTTTGTTGATAGCTAAGTTGAAGATTGTCAAACATTGAAAAAAATGATACTACTGAGAAGAAAGACCCAAAAAGAGTAAGAAAGCCAAAAAAAAATTATGAGTAAAGGTGCTCATACACAATAATGAAAAAGTTGTTCCATGTAAAGATAAAAATAAAAAAGATAGTGATAACAACTATCTTTTATTCTAACAATGATAAGAATTTAATTTCTAAAATATGGGTAAAGCAATTAGGATTGAAGGTGACTACACACCTGTTGCATGCACACAACAACCTCCCAATTTTCTTCTCTTATCATCTATTTAAGACAAGAAATTGGACCCCCCTCCAAATCCTCCTAGTGAAACCCTCACCCTCTCTCCTTCATGTGGATGACTAATCCCAAGTTGTCCTCACACTCTCTTTCTTCATCATTTGTAGTTCCTCCTCATATCGCTTCGACTCATTGATCCACACTTCAATGAGTTCCCTCTTCCTGCCCTGATACATAGCATACCAACAAGCGCATCCTTTCCTCCACTTACACATTGGCACGCCAATGATTTTTTCTCTAATACATAAGCCACCTTCCTTCTAAATTAGCTGATGCGCCAACGACCTTCCACTAAACCTCACTTATGCATGTCTTTATCGCTAACAAATTTCTCATGATCAACGTCGACACATCGGTAATGTTCACATGAATACCTCCATCACGCACATGCCATTCACCGACTAAACTCCTTTTACTTTCGTCGATGCATCGCATAATCGAAAACGTCTCTCCCTTTCGCCTTGATACACTACACATTGGTGAGGTATGTCTCTCCCTAATCGATACACTCCTTGTTTCCCTCTTCTATCGCCGACATGCCAGTAGAAGATTGTCGATCCCTCATTGTCATCAAGTGCATCAACAATGATCTTCTATCTCTCATCAACAATGGCCTAGTCAACAAGACACACTTTCGATCTGAGGCCTATCTTATCCTCCTCCAACTCAAATCCTCCTTGTCGCGTCATCAGTCAGTCCCCTAAACATTTTTGGTCACTAAAATTTTCACACATAATTATATAGATGATCATTGATTTCCTATCTCACATGATCAATTTCATGATCATAGTTCGGATAGATCTATTTGTATCACCACCAACTTGCATTCGTGTACCACATCAGCTTGTTTACTTTGCGTTTCTTGGTTGTATGGCTAAACTGTGATTGTGAAGGTGTCATCTAGAATCAAATGGGTTAACGACAATGCATGTTGGCTTCGAAACACACCTCGACATAAATTTGGTTCTTTCAGCTCCTAAACAGTACTAAGCGCTCCTAACATTAGTTGATTGTTTTTGCAGGTTTAAATGTATATGATACTGACACATCACTACAGTTTCAATGGATGAATTAATAGCCTATACATCATACATGACAAAAGAACTTACAAAATCAATTTTGGGTGAAGCAACATTGAAAGTGGGACCCAAACTTTCATTAAAAAATGTCTTTGAGAGCAATTTTTCGACGTTCGTCAAGATGGATTTTTCTTCTCGGAAATAGGCCCGTCAAATTATTTCTACGATTGTGATTCCAATACAACTCATGGAATTAAAATCTTATTCCCAGAGGCAACATAACAGATTGCCTAGGGTTTCTCACTCGAACTGGCCGCATCAATCGTTACGCTAATGAAGTGTTTAAATGGAACAGTTATTTGGCTCGTTGGAAGCGCCTCTCCACACTCTTCACAACCCAACAAAAGACACTTGAATCCAACATCATGCGAGCAAGTTACGGGTATTCAAAGCATCCCCTAATGGTGTTGGCATAAGGATGAAGGGGTCCCGCCTACGCGCAAAACTGTTTTAGGTAAGGTGTTTGAACTTCGCAAAGAATTTTGAAGTTTGTTATTTCAAATTTAAATAAGTTTGAATGTGAAATAATCATAGGCCATTTAAGTTTGAAATTGATGAAAACAAACTAAATAATCATAAAGGAGGATGATGCACACAGTGAAATGCTTGGTTTATATGGTCGTTAGGTGAATTTGAATAATTTTAATTTCTTTTTTATATTAAATTGAAATGATTTAAATTTAATTTCATTTAAGCATTAATGTTAAAATAAAGATTCAAATAACGCACAAGTGGATAGATGAGGAAGGTTTAATGCCAAAGTATCAAGCCTTAAGCAAGGTATGCAAATCGAAGCAATTGAGAGAAAGTTCTTTGATGTCATCAAAGCACTTAAAAGAAACTCCACCGAATGTTTGTCGAGGAGATAGAAGAAACTATTCTAAATTCATCAGAGGATATGCAACGAAGTCCTCCGAAGTAATCGGTAAAGTTGACAGGAACTACTTCGGACTCATTGGAGACAATGGGAGAAAGTGATCCATAACCCATCGTCAAAGTTAAAAACAACTATCTCGAATGTGATCGACGAAATTAATGGCAAGACCTCTGAAAAAATAAAAAGGTTAAAATAAAATTCTATGGCTGAAGACCATGAAAGGAACAACTCCGATATGCATCAAAAGCAATGAGAATAATGTTGTCGTTGGATTCAAAGCACTTGAGACAATCTGTACACACTCACATATTCAATGATTTAAACGATAATCGAAGCATTTTGTTTGCTTTTCAACAAATGCCTCTTAAATTAATGGTTGTTTTCTGGAGGATGACATGATGGCGAAGCCAGAAGAAACTAGGTTGATAGGACCGGTGAGGTAAAGAAGAAGTGCATTGATGATATACAAATTGACTTGTATCAACTAGTAGTCTGTTGCCTTCATTACAATTTGCTTCTTCTGTGCCACTGTAAATTTTGATGGGGCTATTCCTGTGCTCTAAAACTAAACTATCTCTGCAAAATAGTCATCCACCATCTGAATTGAAAAAATTGCACATCTAGTAAACTGTCATCCAAGTTGCCCGCATCTTCTCCTGATAGTATGTGCGACAAATGATCCAGTCCTAAGTTAAATTTTCTTGGTTTCACGATCACCTCAAAGTCATATTCTTGGAACAACAGTAACCATTTGCAGATTCTACCCCTCAACACTGTCTTGTTCATTAGGTATCTTAGTGCAAAGTGGTATGTATACATCTTGAAATGAGATCCAAGTAGGTAATGTATGAACTTTTGCAAGGCATATACCATCGTCGAACCTTCTCATTCTGTCATAATATAGTTATGCTTTGTGGATGATAACTTGCTACTAGCGAATGCAATCGGATGGTCTATCTCTCCTTCAACCGATTGTGACAAAACTGCTCCTAAAGCTATAGACGATGCATCCACATGTACATGAAATTCCTTGCTCCAATCAGGAAAAAATAAAATCCGTGCGGTGACAATCTTCTTTTTCAATGTATCCAGAATCTTCTGACATTCGTCATTCCACTAATACTTCATTTCCTTCTTCAGTAACTTCTCCATAGGGGATGTGATTTGCGCATATCCTTTGATAAAATTTCTATAGTATCATGTATGACCCAGTGTGGACTTCAAATTTTGCATTGAATTTGGCGGTGGTATATCAACAATCACAACGATCTTTACAGGGTCCATTAACAATCCTCGTTTACACACCACATGGCCCAACAAAATTCCAAAAGGTGCACAAAAAATGCATTTCTTTAGATTAAATGAGATATAATATTGCCTACACTTATCCAACATTAAGTGCAAAAGTTCAAAATGATCTTTCAATAGATTAAATACTGTCTAGTCATCTAAGTAGACTTCTAAAAATTTATGAATAAACTCTTTGAAGGCTACAAAAACTACTTTGGAAAATATCACTAGTACATTCTTCAACCCAAATGGCATAACAATATACTGATAGCAACCCATTCTATCGCAAAGATCATCTTATATCGGTCTTCTTGTGAAATCCTGATCTGGTGGTATCCTAAGAATCCATCCGTAAAAGAGTAAGCCTCTTGACCCCCTACATTCTCTAATACTTCATATGTAAAAGGCATCGGAAAACACTCGTGTAAACATTCATCGTTCAAATTTCTCAGATTTACGTATATCCTGATTCCTCCTGTCTTCTTGTCTTAGAATGCCATTGGGATAATCCACTCTGATTCTTCAACATATTCTATAATTCCAGCCACTAGCATTCTCTCTATCTCTGCTTTTAGCTTCTCCTTATATTTCAGGTTCATTCTATAGGGTCTTTGTCACACAGGTTTTGCATATGATTTCAGCGGAATCTTCATTTATCCTAATTCTCCAGCGATTCGCATAGTAAGTCAACAATATTTTCAATTGTTTCCTCGCTCCAGTAACTCCTATATTCACAAACTTAGGATTTTCTTTTGTACCAATGTTTACTTTAAATGTCCTTAAGGTCTTGGCGTATACTGCAGATTCAATTTATGTCCCTTCTACTACACTCTCCCCTTCAGTCTCTGATATCTACAAATTCCTTAGATCTTCCTCATCTTGGAATTCTTCTACGACATTGTAGCAGTGCAAGACTTGTTCAACTATTGCAGTGGCTCTAGGTGCACTATACGAAGGCACTAATTCCAACAAGTCCTCTGATACACAAATCTTATTTTTGACCACATGCAAGGTTGATTCAATCAAAGGATTATTATTTTCAAAATTGAACGTTACCTTGAAGTTCCTAGTTAATTCTTCCCAATCTATTGCCCCTCTGTGCACTTCTAATTTGATGTACCAATTCTTGGGAATTGTGTCCAAAGTATGCACAAATAAGTAAGTCCATTCTTGTATTGGTACTAATCTCCACTACGCAATACACTTAGTAACATGATCCATTGGACAACTTAATACACTATACTTCAGCGTGATACTTTCATTCTCTGTCCAAAATATGACTTGTAATAACCTTTTTCACTGCTGCTAGTTTCTTATGCCATTTTTGTGCACAACCCATCATCTCACTGAAGTCGCTTTCAGTGCGACATCTAAGGCCAAGAGTCTTTTCTGATCTGGAATCTACATTTCAATCTCATTGATAAAATATTATATAAGTGTTAGTCCACTATACCTTGGAGGTTAGACTATTTCAGTTCCAATCCATCTCAATGCACGAGTAATTTGAGTACACTTCCTTGTGGATACTTCATGCAGTCTTTGTTGCCAATTCTCTAGAGCCTCCTTTGAGTCTGATGCACATGAGCTAATATTCCTTCAACTAAGTACACCTTCAGCTGTAATATAGACATAGTCGTCCATTTGTGCAGTCACATTATATATATTATCAAGCTCTTTTCTCTTTGTTGGTTCTACGTACCTTTTTCCTTCAGTGGGGTCTAAGGGCACGATAACCTTCAAATCTTCTACTTCGAATACCATCTATCTCTTCTTTAGGTCAATGATCGTCTGATTATCAAATGCCCAATCAAGTCCTAACAATGTTGGAAATGGTGTACTATCATCTGCTATGTCGATCACTTCAAAGTCTGCTACACTGCACACTCCATCAATATTGACATTTACTCAGGTTAACTTTCTTATTGGAACAATCTTATGCTGGTTCGCTAGTCTCAGTTGGATAGGAGAACAAATCAGCTTCGATTGGCCCATTATCCCGCAAGTCTGTCTTGGTATAAAATTTACATCAGACCCCAGATCCAAAACTATATTTTCCATTTTGTAAGATCCTATCTGCGCACTGAGCCATAACTCCCTGTTTGTTTGCTTCTTACTGTGCACCTGGTTAACTGCTTTGTTTGTAACAAGTTGATTTTTTTCTTGGGCACAATGGTCAATCATTCTACGCAGACTACTCAATGCACATTCATCCTTCATTAAATCTAAACAAATTCTTAAAAATCTCTTCAAGGTACTTATCTTATTAGTTTGTTTCTCCGAATGGTCATAGACTAGAGGCATATCATATACCAATGGTCTATCACACAATGGTGGCACAGCCGAAGTTGACGCTATCGAGTCTGCTCCCATCAATTCTTTCCTCACTTTTTGGTAGGTCTCTTTCTCTTTTCTCGGATCAAACAATGGTAATGTATATGCTACTCTTCTTAGCCACTGGTGAATTCTATTCCCTTGATCTATCGCGTCCGCTCCAGTTCTCATTCCTCCGCCCGTAACTGTTGTTATTCTGGGCTGATCATCGGGATCCTCAACTACTATCATCTGTGTGTTCTAGTTCTGGTTTTGGTTCCCTCTTGCCTGCCATTTTGATATTAGTTGAGGACAATCCTCCGTTGCATGATCCAATGCTATGCAATACGTGCATGTCATGCAAGGATTCAGACAATCTCTCGCCAAATGTCCCGACTGATTTCAATTATAGCAAATGATTGGTCCTCTTTCTCCTCTACCAAATCCTCTTTATCCTTGAACTCTGTCGAATCCTCCTCATCCACCTTGATTAAATCCTCTCAGAGTATTATACTGTGTAACTCCTCCTTCTGCTACTACATTTTCTTCTTGGATTTTGTAAGCATATGCATTGCGCTCTCTCATTAAGTCGAATGCATGACAATCCTTCTCATCATATCCTACAAACTTGCAAAAATTACAAAACAAATTCCTGGGTGTACTCTGGTACTTATGCAATAATGTACAAGCAGTCAGATGATGTACCCATGTCTTTCATACTTCACAATACCCCACTCCTCCTGCCAATGGGTTCGATGCCCTTGTATCCATATACTGCACAAATGTTGGGAATTCATCTTCACGATGACATTTTGTCTTACATGTAATACACCAAACTTGTTCACGCTTTTACTTTATTTTCATCAGTTCTAATAATTGAATTGTTAGTGCATCCAACTGTGATTGAACTTGTGGCATCCCTACACCATCTCCTATAGAAGATGCTTCTAAATTAATTGCAATTTATAATGTTTCTAGATGTGACATGACCTTCTAATGTGTTAGAGGACAATGGATGTGCGCCAAAAAACCCGCAATAAACCATTCTCTATGTTGTTTATCAGGAATATGGAATGTTAATCTACCCATTACATCTTTAAACCTCTCATTGTAATCCCAAATTGTCTCAATCTGTATTTTCTTTATTTCTTTTAGCTCTGTGATGCACTATGACTCAGATTTTAGCTTCCAAAATTCCTTTAATAAGGGTTCTCCAATTTCTGCCAATGTCCTTGATTGTCCTGCTGGTGTAGTAGTCTGAAACTTCATGTACCATAACAATGAACGACCTTTGAATGTCGTATCTAACTGATCAATCTTCGTTGCCTCATCCTGGACATTCTTCGCAGTCCATATCGTCTCACATACAAACAGATGTTGCTCTGGGTCTTCCAACCCTACTCCTTGGAATTCAAGCATTCTTAATGTATTATCTATTCCTGCCATTTTATTCTGCGTAGTACTTACCTTTGGTGATGCTGACTGACTCTGTTCGTCGTGCTACTTCCACTATTCTGAGTATTGTTCTGACTTCCTCCACTAACTACAATTTCTCTTGACAAAGTTTTAGTTTCTACTTCAGATCTTGGTGACGGACACAAGGTTGTGGGTTCGACATAGATTCTGATATGAGATGGACTTCCTTCTTCAGCTGGACTGCACTGAGGATAATTTTCTTTCTCTTTCCTTTCCCTGTACGGTGTGATCCGAAGCACTACGCAGGGGTCTCTTTTCTCAGACACTCTATGCTGCTCTTCTCTCTTAACCATAGTCTCCTTCTTACTATACCTAAACCTTTTCCCATAGTGCAACAGTCCAATCTCTCCGTCTGATTCGTTGTCTTCCTCTCTCGATATCCTCAGTCCATCCATTCCGTATTCATCCTTTTCATCTCTTTCCACTCTTAGACCATCCTTTGATCATCCCCCAGTCCCCCTATGTGCACGAAGGGGCTTAAAAATCAACTTCCATCTTCATAACATTCTCGTCACATAACGATATCTTTATCTAGGTAGACAGTGCATTCAAAAATATTCCACGCGGACCCTTGAAGAATTCCCTCTTTGTGACACTATAATATTAGGTACAATCTATTACAAACTCTGTAATGTAACCCCCCAGTATACTATTCAACCAAAAATCAACTGCGTGATTAAATTTATTACTTGTTGTATTCAATTGTCTGATCAGTTCAGGATTTCAGTTTCTCAAAGCCTCAACTCGGTATCTTCCAACATTATCCACTATCCTTTCTAACCATTCAGTCAAAATGATCGAAAACTCACCAAAGAATATCTCATGAAGATCTGTAAACAAATACCGTTGTAACCAATATTTGTCATTGAACCATGGGTTTCTATTTTGTTCTCTGGAAAATTTTCGCTACTTCCTCCTTAACCATTCTATGATCTCTTCTTTATTTGGTTTCCAAAACATTCCCCTCAGTTATAGATCCCGTTCGTGGAAACATAACCATTTGTTTGTGTGCAGTGGGCAGACCCAGGGTTAATCATTAATAAACCAACAAAACACTTAGACATCAACCCTTTCGGCATCACCTGCAAGCAAGTGTAGTCTCACCTGGGGCCTCTTGAGGGGTTGTAGGAACCAAATTTCTGCAATGGGGGGAAGTGAGGCATTCAACATAACCATATTATGAATTATTCATTCATCTACCGTGTGTGTAGTTTTTGTTACTTAACCTTTAATTACCACTCAACATACTATGTGCATGACAATACTCCACTTAATCATTCATTCATCCATCATTAACTTAAGTGCCTATGATCGTAACGACATTTATCAATGACATATTCAGACTACTAAACATTTATCATCATTGCGCAGTAGTAGTAAACATCATATGCATCACAACACACAAAAATGACACATCAAGACATAAGGTTTTAATGTGGTTCACCCCAATCTGGGCTATGTCCACAATGACTGGATTCTTATTTTATTCATTAGCAATCTCCTTACAGCTATGCACTGCACTTACAATAATATATATTAGTTGACATTACCCAAACTTGCCTCAACTGTTCTACTACAGTGCGAGCCTAACTCTCAAAAACCTCAGTCATCACTCAAAACACCCTAATACTTAGCTATTTTTTCACTCAAGCTCTCGATTCAAAACTCATCACTCAAAAAAACTACTTCTACCAAAAAAGCCATTACATTTTATAGTTTTACAATAGGGCTAAGCTCATTACAATGTGAACAAAATGTCCCAAAATCCTATCTAATTTCCTCCTTTTGTGTGATGACTCCCAAACATGCTCCAAATGCTCTGTGCACGCTTCTCCTTAGCCAAAATGTCACGCAATCCATTCTTGCACGATTCCCAAGACTTATCCAAAATAGCATGCTTCAACAAGTACATTAAAAACAACTTGATAGTTAGTATCCCAATAAAAATCAATATTTTTTACAAGCAATTTGAATAAAGGCGAGGAAATTTTAGTAAGAGTTCTTATGAACCACCTGTAATACCCCACATGTCCCAAGAAGCTTGTTACATCCTTTTGGGTGGATGGAGTTGGTAAATTAAGAATCACCTTGATTTTGGTTGGATCAATCCTACTTCCTGCAAAATATACATGGTGGCCAAGAACAATTCCTTCAGTAAACATTAAAAAGTGTTCTTCATTCTTAATGCAAGATTTGTTTCTCGACATCTGGTTAGAACATTTTGCAAATTATCCAAGGCTTCTCCAAAAGTGTCCCTATATATTGTGAAATCTTCCATGTAAACCTCTACACAGTCATGGATTAAATCATAAAAGATAGTTATGTCTTCTCTTTGAAATGTGGCAGACACATTACATAGTCAAAAGTGTAATACCCTATATGCATATGTTCCCTAGGGGCATGCGAAGGTCATTTTATCTTGGTTTTATGGAGCTATTCTTATCCGATTATAGCCTGAAGCCATCGAGGAAAGAAAAATATTTATTTCCTACTAATGTATCCAGGACTTGATCTATGAAAGGTAAAGGGAAATGGTCTTTCAAAGTGGTCTTATTTAGTTCTCGATAATCAACACATACTCACCACTTTCCGTTCTTTTTGGGAACAATCACCAAGGTTTAAACCCATTGGTTATCTGATATAGGATAAATGAAATCTACGTCCAATAATTTTTTAAGTTCCCATTTTACAATGTCCTTTAAAATAGGGTTCATTCTTCTATGTGGTTGTCTAATAGGTTTAACATTTTCCAGTGTATAGATATGATGAGTGCATGTATATGGATGGATACCTTGCATGTTCGTATAGTCCCAGGAAAAAGCACCGGAAAATTTCTTCAAAATTGAAATTAATTTATTTTGTTGCAAATCATCTAAAGAAAAATTAATATTTAGACTTTTCCCGGGATACAGTTCAATGGTTTTATTACAGGAATCCGATATAAAGTTTACATGAAATATGGACTGAAATAAAGATGTGAAAATATCCACAGTGCGTGATTCCTGAAAATTATGTTCCAAAAGATAATGAACATAAAATTGTTCATAATTTAATGGTTCCCCCCTAAAATACTGAGGAAAATCAAGATTAGAAATGAAATGATTAAGCTGATTTTCATCGGTATTTTCTTTAAGATTCATAGCTTGTGCAATGGTTAGAAGAGGTTGGATTTCTTCTTCATCAGTATCAATTTCATCTAGCCATGTCATATGGTCTAATTCATTTACAGATTTTGTAGGGGGGTAAAGTGTGATGTGTTTTACTTGAGCACCATTTGTAATGGTCATTTTTATGGATTGACAACTAATGAATGCATCGAATGTTGCCACCCTAGATATTCCCAAGATTAAAGGATGTTCACCCAAATTAGATTTGGTTTGTAGGATCATGAAATCTACTCGGTATTCCCAAGAGTCAAGGGAAACAGTGATGTGTTTAATTACACCCTCATGTTTAATTTTTTATATGTCTGTTAGTTCTAACATTGTAGGGGTTTGTCAGAGATTGCCAATGTTTAGATTTCACATAGTTTCCATTATCATGACATTGATAGCTACACCTAAGTCAATTAGGGCATTTGGAATAGAACAATTGTTGATAAAGATTGTAACAATTGGTATTCCAGGATCAACATATTTTTTCTGAAATAACTCTAGTGGTCATCAAACTTGCTAATTTTCAGATAACTGGAATTGTTGGTGGATCTTGTCTTTTTCTTCTAGATTTTCTAATGTATAATTCCATAATTGTTTTTACATATATTGACATGTCTTTTATAGCTTGCAGCAAGGGAATTTTGATGTAAATGTTTTAAATTCATTTAAAAAGTCCAATTCAGAAGAAATTTCTAGTCTTTCTTCTTTCTCTATAGTTAGCCTTTCGGAACATGGTGGTGTCTTGGATAATTGAGGTTGTTCTCGGGGAAAAATAAATTATTTTATTAGAGTTTTATTTTTATCATATTGATTAGAAGTTTCCTCCTCTTTTTATATTATTATGAGAGATTTTAGATTTACAACCTTTCTAGAACGTAAATTGATTTATTGTAATTGCGCAAAAAAATATTGTAATTTTACAGGAAATTCTTGTAATCTTACAAGGGCAATTAGATATGTAGGAAAAGTGTCTACTTCAATGGTGTAATCATATTTATCCTTTTGGTTATTAGGATTTTTTGTTGGTTGGGCGGGTAATTGAGTAGGTCTAGGAGGTTGTTGATTAGATGGGAGTTGTAATGGTTGTGAGTGAGTGAGTTGTGGTTGTGATGGAAGGGATGGAAATGTTTGTTGCATAGTGGAAGGATACTGTGGGGATGTTTGGTATTGTTGTTGTTGTGGGAAAGGTTGTTTTTCATATTACTATGGTACAAATTGTTGAAAATGATATTGTTGGCGCTAATATTGTTGTTGAGAATGATAAGGTTGTAGATTTCCATAAGTGGATCCCCTCCAATTCTGTTGATAGGGTTGATTTTTACTCTGTTGAGGAAGCCATGGTTACCATGGCATAGGAGCATTCCAAGTTGTTCGAGCAATATTTTTATTAGAAAATGCAGAAACTTGTTGAGTGGTGTCTTGAGGCAGACCTTTTGCTCATGGTTGCCAAGGTTTCCTAGGTGGAATTAAACAAAGTGCTTATGTTGCCTCACTTTCTCCTGTGTAGACTTCCTTACGTCCGGGAAGCATAGGACAATTTTCTATTGCATGATGCTCTGCACAAATCCCACAAATTTGAATGTTATTTAATGGACATGCTCATTTAGGATGTTTTTTTCTGCATTGAGGACAAAAAATAGATAAGGTTGGAATTTCTTCCTCCTATCTTTTCTTCATATTGAATGCATCAAATTGATAACTAAGAGTGCCAAGGAGTTCAACTTTAAAAGTTTACTAAAAATTATCGATTTCTTCTCTAATAATACTTCCTCTTGTTGATTTAGTAACTTTAGAAAGAACATCCCTCCTTCCTCTACAAGATTTAGCCTCACCTCTTGAATATTTCCTGCACAACTTAACAACTTAACAATTTGATCAAATGGTATATAAGAAATATCTCTAGATCCCATGAGATTAAGAACATCTATATATTCAACCTAAATTCCCTTTGAAAAGATTGTGCAAATAATATTAGTATTCAAAGAGCTATGTCTAGATTTTTGCAAATGCTATAAGAACCTCTTTAAATAGTCCTATGAACTCTCTTCTTCTTGTGGTGTCATTCTAAAAATATATTCTTTAGAATCTCTAGGCCTGCAAAATGCTTGATATTGTTTAAGAAATTTTTTCCTCATGGTATCCCTATATGTAATAGTGCTCTCACCTAATCCCATGAACCATTTTAAAACACTTCCTTTAAAAGTAGTAGGAAATAATCTAAGTTTGTGTGCATCATTAGTATAACCATAAGTACGACACAAAATATCAAATTCAAAAAGGAAATTATTAGGGTCTTCAGTTGCCATACCATAAAAATTTGGTAGAACTGATGGTGGGATATTTTTCATTTTAAGATCATTACCAAAAGTTGTTGGTTCATCTAGAATAGGAAATCCAAAAGTTACTTCCATTTCCTCTTCTTCATATTTTATCCTTTCTCTTTCTTCATTTAGTATCCTTTCTCGTTCTTCACCTCATGCTGGTATTCGATCTCTACCTACTCCTGGTCCTCTTTCTCTTTCTCCACTTGCTCCTGGTCCTCTTTCTCTTTCTACACCTTCTCCTGGTCTTCTACCTCCTACACGAGATTTAGCTTCATCCACCATTTGCTTTTCCTAGAAGATCCAATGTTCTTTGTTCCACCCTTGTGGTTCTTCTTCAGTCTCTTCTAGTTGTTTAGCAATCTCTTTTGTTTGTGTTTGTTTTGAGTTTCTCGCAACAATACGTTTCCATGTTTCCTTTTTATTACCTGCAGGTAAGTTAGTAGTGGGTGGTTTTGTGGGGGGGGTTTGTTTTATCCAAAAAAGTTGGAACAATTTCTCTTGTTGTTTTAACAAGTCTACCTTTATTATCTCTTGACCTAATTGACTTATTCATACAATTCACACATAATCGAGGATTGTAAAGACTCACTAAAGTGAATGCGTGGGTTCTTACCTCTTGTCTTACCATCTTTACTCCTCCTTGTCCTAAATGCGCACACAAATAAAATGCAAGAAAAGTCTAAGAATGTGTGTGTGTGTGTGTGAAATTGCAAACAAAAGAAAACTATGACTCTTAAAACCAATTCCTGTAGCAACTCCTTGAAAATGGTGCCAAAATGTCAGGTAATTTAGTTATCTAAATTCTAAAACATTTATTTATCAACCAAGGTAAGTAAACTTATGGGGTGCAAGCACTGTGTGTGAAAAATTATTCTTGTGGTCACTCAAAATTCTATGAAAGGGTAAATCTGATGCAAAATAAAACAAGGATATTTCATGTTAATTCACAATGAAGGCTATCTCCAAACCAATTACTTATGCTAACTTTCAATTGTAGAAATTTAGATCACAAACTTATGCAACTATGTACATTTTTGTAATGTATACTTTGTTAAGTCAAAAAAGTTTGAAATCCAATTGAGGCATCTTTGATTGTAGACTAACAAATTGATCTCAAATCAAATTACTCAATCAAAGTGCAACAAATAAATCTTGCCGAAAACAAATTATTTAAATCGGACCGTTATAGACTTAGTCCCAGAATTTCAAATATGATTTCAATGCAGTTGCAACTGTAGCAAAACAAGTTATGAGGTTGATTCAAGGAATTGGATTACTTCGATAAAAATGTTATGAACAAATGATATAACCACAATTTGTAGGGAATCTTGTCTGTGAGGAATGATTGTAATTGAAATTCATTAACTATAGAAATCTATTGTAAGATTAACACCCAATTACAGGAAATTGACTGTGATTATAAAAAATTAACAATTATTACACGAAAAGACAGAATTGTAAGAAAAACATAAATTAAAAGAGTACAACACATACCTAACCTGGAAAATGTTGTAGATGAGACTCATAAAGCTAAAAGATTATTCAACACACTGTATAAACCATAAGATCTTTATATTCAGTAACTGGAATAAGAGTTTATAGATGACAACACATGTCTCTCAACAATAATCTCGATAGTATGACTAACTCAATAGATCCTTGATATCTGATTTTTATAGATATTACAAGAAAAAGGTGGAGCGATGCTGAGAATAACGCTCTTTTCCTAAATTGCTACATTGGTTACAATCAAAGTCTCATTTTAGAACATGGGATAGGATATCCTTGAGATATTTGTTGAATATCTCTCACTATTCCCTTGATTCTCCATGTGATGAGGGTGTCCAACTTCCTCCAGCCACGAATCCAAGATCCGAGGAGTGAAATCATGGATTTTATCAATTCTGGCTTGCGTATTTCTCGTTTCTAGATGTTGCGTTTATCATACATTGACTGAAGGGGAGCGATCATCTTGAGGAAGGAAAAATAGGAATTTCACCATCTTATGAAACCCACGAAATACCTCCTAGTGGCATATCTCGATTTGGTGGAGCATAGCTATGCAAACCTTGGATGCATTAGGGGAAATATTTCCGGTAATAACCTAAATTCTAGTAAATTAATGACTAAATGAATTTTAATAACATTTTACTAGACAAAACCAAGAATTTGTAATTAAAGACAACTTATTACCTTAAGTATGCTTGATATGCCAATAACTTGGTAGAAGTGGGCAAAAATAAGGATTTTAGACCAAAATAGAAGGTAATTGGGCTTAGTTGGAAGGGGTGAAAAGTGTCAAAATTGGAGCCCAACACAAACATTGTTTAATGTTGTGGTTACCTGGTCTATAATTCAAGCATAATGTGACTCTTGAGATGGAAAAAATGCAATTTTTTATTGTATGTCCCCATGCACTATAGGAATAACATTTGCATGCTAATCTTCCTCTTGGTAATGTCTATACATTGGGGCTAGTTTGTGCTCATGTCCTATATATGCCACAATCCTACCGTTGTTTGAATTCCAAAATTTGTAAATCTCCCTTATTTTTTTCTCCTAGGTACCTAGGTTTGTGGGGTCGTTGTTGGTTCCATGGGTTCTTATGGAAATTTTTCCATTAATTTTTTGATGTGTCATGAGTCTAGTAGAAATTGAATTTGGTCATTTTCCTTGACATTGTGTCTTCCACTTGATTTTCCCTGATTCTTCGGTCTTGTGTCGTCATGGGGTCATTCCTTTTTTCTTCTCTCATCCTCTTTAGTTTTTCTTATAACTTCTCTACCTTTTCATCATGTTCTTCCTTTTGTTTCTTTCTCTATTTATTGTCATTAAGTGCTTCTCCTTCCATCTAGATTGATGCACATACTACATCCTTGTAACACTTTGGGTTAGTTGTCCTAACATGCATCTCGATTGTATTAAGAAACCCTGTGATGAACCATTATATTTTACGTGCTTTTGTTATGTCATACCTCAGCCATTCAATCAAATTTATGATTCAAACATCATAATGGGCAATCCTTCCCCCTTTCATCTATTTTATATCCCTTAGTTGTGCAAATGTTTATAGTTTTTTGTCTAGGTATGCATACACATTCAAGGATTTTTCAATCACTTTTGGCCATGATTTTCACACTTCTTGTACCATGTTAATACTAGTCCCCTTAGTGATTCTTTGAAAATGGCCCATTTTTTTGATGGCTTAACTTCGTCAACTACTTGTCCCGGTGATTCAAGAGTAAATATGTGACCTTCTCCATCGATGGATCCATTGAATAATGGTACTTGTGACATGTTAGTTTGTGTTTTGGTTGTAGTTCCTCTTAATTCCTTAGTGGTTCTATTTTTAGGGCTCTTGAGTGATCTCTCCCATTCCTTGGTTTTTCAAGGCAAGGGTTCTTATAATTCTTCAAAAAATGCTCCCTATATCAGCTACTACGTTTCATTGTATTGGTTTTCTAGATTTGTTGTCTTACCCTTCTTCGGTGTCCTATGGGTTTGCTTGTGGGTTGCAATTCTCCTCAACAACAACTTTGTTATTCAATGTTTTTTCAATGGTGAAAACCCCATAATTTCTACCAAAGTTCACCATTGATACAATCCATATTGATATCTTTAGTTGTATGATTTTTTTAGCTCTAGTGCATAGTGTTGAGTTAGAATGTCCCCCACATGTTGACTATAAATATAGTCACAGTCTTCAATTGACCATAAATTGAGCATAACATACACATAACACAATTCCTTTATACATACAATGTCATAAACCAATGCTTTAACCATAAATTAGACAGATAAATACATCCCCATCATTTGACACCAGACATTAAACAGGAAACCTTGAGATGAGGAAAAAAAACCATTCTCAATTATGATAAAACTTATCTCATTTCAACCTGCTAACTTCCAATCAACCCTTAAATTATAATTCCTTTTAATGACATAACATATATCACTTTTTATTTCTTATAACTCATCAACTACTACTCTCCTAACTATTGCAACCTAACTTATATATACATTTCTTCAACTTGCTTAGATTAACACAATGCCTAACTACTACCTCTTTCTACTTGCCTTGTTTGGAAAAAGTAATCCCTAGTCTTGATTGAGGGTTTCTACCCAACAACATACAAGAAAGCAGAAAAAAAAAATATTCAATGATGGAAAGGAGACAAAACATCACCTTCATGATGATCCCTATCCTCCATTAACTACGTGAAAGACATCCATATGATATCTATTGTTACTTGTGTGATGATTGATTTATTTAATTATTTTAAATTATTGTTAACTCCATTTTATTTCTTAAAAAGGGTATTCCATTACGTCTTGTTTATATATTTATTGTTTTTTCAATTATGGCTAAACCCCTTTTTAATTCTTAAAAGGGGTATTCCATTACAAATATTTGTATTATTGTATCGGGTAGTTTATATGTAGGTGGTTTATCACTACTAATCCTCATTATTTGAATGCAGGTCTTTAAAATGAAAACTCTAAAGCTTTGCTAATTAGCCACAACATATGTTTATGTTTATTTAAACTTGTTACTATAGTCAAAAGGGATTTAGAGATGTTTGATCTTGAGTTAAAGATAATATTTATATGTACATTAAATGTACACTGTAAGGAGGACTATAGGAATCGACTTGTGGATTTTTATGTTGTAGGGAATATAGGAATTGGATTTTGATTTTTTCTAAAACTTGTTTACAAATCCAAACAAACTCTAGTACAACAGTAACACTTCTATATCTCAATATTTCTATCACTAACCCCTCTCCACTCTTCTAGACCTCTTTTTATACATTCCATCACTGTTAGACAACCCTAGACAGAAGCCTAGGTGCCAAAACCCTAGGTCCAAAACCCTAGGTACCAAAACCCTAGGTACCAAGATCCTAGGTCCACATAACCTGCATTTTAAGGGCTTCGTCGACCTGTTCTTCCTTCTTCTTCGCAAGGTGCTCCAAAGAACCCATTGGTGTCCTCTTCCACTTGCTGACTTGTCCACGATCTATCCTCTTTGTTGCTTTTTCCTCCTTGATCTTCTCTTCCAATGACTTGCTTTCCCTTATTTTTCTCCTTCTTTTATGCTTATTTAACCACTTCGAACTCTCCTCGGTTTGTGTGCCTTTCGTTCTCTTCGTACTTTTTCTTTCTTCTTCTTTAATCTTTGCTTTCTTCCTTAGTACATGACCAAGGGCTAACAGGCCCCCAACACTCACATGTGACTTGTCCCAAGTCACTGCAAGGTTGAGCCTCATGTATTGCTTCAACTACAGACTGCACGGAGCAGCCTGTGCTTTCTGCTCTGTCGCTCCCTATCTTGTGCAGACTGTATTTTTTGTGTCTTGTATCCAATTTCAACTACACTAGTACCTAGACCCTTCTTTATTTTCTTTTACTGAGAGCTGTGAGGCAGCTGGTTGTCACAATACAGCTTCAATCGGCTCCCATTTACTAAACCATCCTTCCATTCTTCATTAAGAGTCTCCAACTACGCAGCTCCACCTTCTGTAACATAGGCAACTTCAAATGGCCCAAGCCCATGTGTCTTGAACTTTCCTGAATGTATCATGAACTTGGTGTCATATAAAAGTACCACATCTCCTTGTTTAAATGTTTTCTTCTTGATGTGTTTGTCATGGTAAGATTTTTCTCGTTCTTTTTGCACCTGCTGATGAAATCCTACAATGAACCTGTCTTCCTCCAGTTCCATCAATTGCACGAGCCTGTCTTGAACAACATCGGTGTCATCCATATATGTAAATGCTACAATTATAAGACTAGGAACCAAGTATTCCATAGGTACTACTTTTTCCAAGCCATAAACTAACTTAAAGGGGGTCTGCGTTGTTAACTTTTTTCAAGTAGTTCGATAAGCCCATAACACTGTTGGAATTCTCAAATCCCAGTCATCTCTGCAAACACTAGAAATCTTAGTCAACATTGTCTCCAAGATCTTATTGAAAGCTTCGATTGTATCATTTGCCTGTGGGTGGTATGGTGTGCTCTTATGATGGTGAACTTCGAACTCTTTAGTCAAGGATTCAATGGTTTTGTTATTGAAATGTGTGCCTTGAGCACTCATAAGGATCTTCGGACATCCAAATATGGTTATGATATCATCAAAGATGAACCACACAGTTGTAGAAACACTACAATCCTTAACTGCTCTTGCTTCTGCCCATCTAGTCAAATATTATGTAGCAGTGATAACGTATCGAGCTCTTGTGTGCTTTCCTGGTGGGTTGATAGGTCCCACAAAGTCAATAGCTCATTTCTCAAATGCCTGTATAGTCAACTAAGGTGCTAAAGGAATCTCATCGCTTCTTGACGGTTTCCCTACTCTTTGGCATACATCACAAGCTCTGTAGTATTCTTAGCATCCTTATGTAGAGTGGGCCACCAAAGGCCAACTTTGAGAACCTTCTGCGTTGTTTATTTCCTTGCATAATGTCCTCATGTGATGCCTTCATGTGCTTCTGCAAGAATCAATGGTCTTTATGACTCCATAACACATCTTCTTAAGATCTCATTTGGTCCCATCTTATATAACTGTGCAGTTATAAGTTGAAAATCTGCAGCATGGATTACCAACTATTTCTTCTGAATAACTGTATACTCGCAAGGTGCCATTCCTGTGGACAGGAACTGAACTATCTTGGCGAAGTGATCATCAACTTTTCTGATTGCCAACAACTATGCATCTGGTAGTGTATCATCCAAGTTGGTAGGTTCATCTCCATGTTCTAACCTGGATAAGTGGTTAGGTCCCTTATTCATTCTCCCTGGCTTGACCATGATCTCAAAGTCATACTCCTGGAATAATAATAGCCATTTTCATATTCTTCCCCCCAACACTGGCTTGTTGACTAAGTACTTCAGTTCAGAATAGTCAATAAACATCTTAAAATGTCCTCCCAACAAGTAGTGTCTAAACTTTTGCAGTGCGTATACCATAGCTAAGCCTTCTCTTTTAGTGGTCGTATACTTCATTTGAGATGTCAAAAGCTTCCTGCTAGCAAAGGCTATAGGGTGGTCAATATATCCTACACCTGATTGTGCCAAAACTTCTCCTAATGCAATGGATGAAGCATCGACATGAACATTGAATTCCTTACTCCAATCTGGAAAAACCAAAATACGCATAGTGACCATTTTCTCCTTTAGTGTGTCGAAGCTTTGTTGGCCTTTTTCTGTCCATTGAAACTTACTATCCTTCTTTAATAACTTTTCCATAGGTGTTGTTATCTATGTGTAACCCTTAATAAACTTTCTATAATATCCAATGTCCCAATGCAGTGCGCAGTTGTCTAACCAAAGTAGGAGGAGGTATATTAACAATGATAGCATCCTTGGAAGGATCTAGGATCTACCAACAACCCCTGTTTACACACAATGTGTCCTAACAACACCCCAAAAGGTGAAGAAAATACACTTCTTCAAGTTCAGGGCAATTTAACATTGCCTGCACTTATCCAACATTAATCTCAAACATTCAATATGATCTTTCAGAAGAATAAAAACGGTCAAGTCATCAAAGTATGCCTCCAAAAACTTATGTAAAAATTCCTTAAATGCTTTGACCACCACCCGGGAAAACATGGCTGGTGTGTTATTCAAACCAAAAGGCATCATAGTGTACTGAAAAGAACCCCATTCTATTGCAAATGTAGTCTTATGTATGTCTTCCTTAGCAATTCTGATCTGGTGATAGCCTGAAAATTCATCTGTGAATGAGTAAACTTCATGTCCTCCTACATTATCTAGAACTTCATCAGTAAAAGGTGTAGGGAATGGGTCATGTAAGAATGCATCATTCAATTTCCTTAGATATACACAGATTCTAATTTCTCCTTACTTCTTATCATGGACCACCATAGGGTTGATCCATTCAGATTCTTCAACTGGTTTTATGATTCCTGCTTCCAACATTCTATCTAATTCAATCTTAACTGTATGCTTGTACTCAGGATTCAGTATGTAAGGTCTCTGCTTGACATGCCTTGCATCTGCTTTCAAAGGAATCTTCATTTTTCCCATGGGCCCTTTTATGCCCTTCATGTCTGTGAACTTGGTTGGAAACAAGTCTTGATACTCATGCAATAGTTTTGTAATCTTACTAATAGTAGCATCATCCCAATAGTCTCTGACATTAGCCAACATCGGTTCTTGTTCTGTTCCAATATTAACTTTTTTAATTTTAATGGGCTACCCCACAAAAGGAACTTCAATCCCTAGCCCTTCTATGTCTCTTTGTCCTTCAGTTTCTGATATGTTCACATTCCTAGGGTCATCATCCTCATCAACATTAATATTATAGCAACCCTGTAACAACTGAAGAGGCACAGTCCATTCATCTTCTTCTTGTCCAAGAGGGAGGTTAGATACTTCCTTAAATACCTTATGTCTTACAATTTGTAAAGCCTAATCTATTGTGGGGTATTGACTTTCAAATAGGAATGTAGATATAAAGTTCTGAGTCATACCATACCAATCTATAGTGGCTAAGCGCAGTTATGCTTGAAGATACCAGTTGATAGGTGTAGTATCTAGTGTGTTAATGAACTTATGTACCCATTGTTCTTTAGGAATGTTGCTCCAGGCATCCTCACAACTTCTTACATGGTTCTTAGGACAACTCTGACCCGTGTATCGAACTTCGCAGTCTTCATCTTGGTCTGAAAAGTGCATTGTCATCTAGGTGCGGCATTGTACCCACTCCGTGATGTTCTTCTTGTGTGTTTCCCACCATCTAGATGGCGTTGCTTTCAAGGTTTCATCTAGTGCCAACAACCTCTGTTGTATTGGTACAATTCCTTCAAATTCAAGTAGAAAGGTCTCTAAATTATTCAAGCCATCAAATGTACGAAGATTACTTACTTCTTTGCCAATCCAACGAACTACTTTAGTCAATCTAGCACACCTTCGCGTAGAGACTTCATACATTTTGTTCTGCCAATTTTCCAATGCTTCTTTTGAATCTGATGAGCATGCACTTTCACTTCACCAACTTATATTTCCATCTGTTGTAGGATTAATATAATCTTGTTGTCCTGCTGTCAGTTTATATATATATATCGTAGCTCGTAGGCGTAGTCTTCTTCCCTTATAGGTTCTGTGTATCTGCGACCTTCATCAGGGTCAAGAGGTGCAATGACCCTAAGGCCATCACCTTCAAATGTCATTCTTCTCTTTTTTAGGTCAACAACAGTTAAATTTTTTAAATCCCAATCAATACCTAACAGTGCAGGATAAGGACAGATATCATCAATGATCTCAATCACTTCGAAGTCTACAAATGTCCTCACTCCATCAATGTCTACAGGGACATGCTCTAGTCTTCCAAAGGGGCTCACTGCCTACTGATTAGCCATCTTGAGACTAATAGGAGAGTAAATCAATTTAGGTTTTCCTATCAATGCCCAAGTCTACTTCGTCATAACATTTACTTCTAATCCCAGGTTGAGGACCACATAGCCCGTGTCGTAGTCTCCAATCTAAGCACTAAGGTGCAGTTCCTTGCTTGTCCTCCTTTTTCTAAATACTTGATTCATAGCTCTACTACTCAAAAGAGGATCTATTCTTTCGATTTCATATTGTCTTATTAGGTGTTGTAGTTCCTGCACAACTCTTTCATCTTTAATCAAGTTAATGCAAGTATACAAGAAGTCCACAATCTTGCTTACCTCTTTTCCTTGCCTAAGTGGGACAGACTGATCGAATGTTGGAGGCATCTCACATTCCTTTACTTTTGTTTGTGCCCTAGATGAAGAAGCATGTTCTCCTACAAATTCTCTCCTTGCTTCTACGAAAGTATGATTTTCTTTCCTTGGATCAAACAACAGTGCCTTCTCTGAAGCTCTTCTAATTCCTGATCCATCAATAGTCTTTCCTAGAGTCACCCTGTCTTCTCCTATGACAACGCCTCCTCTAGTAATAACAATGACTCTTGGATCCTCGTCATGAGGTTCCGCTAATATTAGTTGGAATTGTTGGTTTCCACCTCGTCTTTCCTAAAGTTTAGCTAACAATATTGGACAGTTTGCAATGACATGGTCAAATGAATTATAGTAGTTTCAAGTAGTGCAAGGGTTCTGACAATCCCTTGCCAAATAACCTGGTTGGGTGCAGTTATAGCAAATAATCTGACCTCGACCTCGACCCATGCCTCCTCCTCGTCCTCTTCCTCTGAACCCACCACGAGGATTGAAGTTTCCTCTTCCCGGGGAATTGAACTACGCAACATTTCCTTCTTGTTGTAGTTCTCCTTGAATTCTATATGCATCCCTTGATCTTTCATGCATGAGGTCATAAGCCCTAAAATCCTTCTCATCATGCCCCACAGATATTTAGAATGTACAATAGAGAATGGTGGGTGTCAAGACATATTTCTTCATATAATAACATTCACCAGGGCGATGTCTGGTTCTACATACCTCGCACCACAATATAATAGCATGCTTCAAAGGGTTAGGAGCTCCAAAGGACAAGTATTCATTAAATAAGGGACAATGCTCTTTGTCATGGCCCTCTGATTTACATCGGATACACCATATGTCTTTGTTTTTCTCCTTTCCTTTATCCTTCTTCATGTCTTCAACCTATAAATATAAACTAGTTAATTGATTCAAAATCCGACTCATACCTGGGCTAGATTCTCCTACAGGGGTTTCTTCTAGTTTCATGGAAATTTCTAATGCCTCAGCCTGTGAAGCGACCTTCTGTTGCATCAGAGGAACTCTAATCTGTGGCAGGAGGGTGGTGATGAACCATTCCTTATGTTGTTCATCGGGAATCTGAAAACTTAAATGGCCTATCAAGGTCTTAAACCTTTGATCAAACTCTCAAACAGGTTTAGATACCTTCTGCTTGATTTCCTTCAACTCTGCAATGCACTGCGACTCCGACTTAGGCTTCTTGAACTCCGCACTCAACGCAGTATTAATGTCATTCAGTGGCTTAGGCTGTACAAATCCTGTAACAAACTTCATATACCAGCTCAGTGCACGATCCCTCAAGGTAGTACTAAATTGATCTCTCTTAACAACTTTGTCGGTGACTTGCTTAATGCTCCATACAACTTCACATAAAAACCAGTGTTGGTCAGGATCCTCATATCCATCTCCCCTTAAAATGGGTAACTTCATTTCATCTGCCATGGATCTTCCTTTTTTTCCCAACTGAGTATGCACTAAACTGCTTGTAACAGTGCTCTGAGTGCTCTGATTAATCTGGTTACTCTAGTTACTTACTGTTGCTAAAACAATAAAAGGAGTATCAATACTTACTTCGATAGTAGGTGCAATCCCTGAAGTTTCTAGTTCTTCTCGGCGAAGTTCCTCGGCCTCCGCTTCCTTTTCCCTTGTGAACTCTGAATATTCTTTGTCTGATCTCCCTGCTTCTTCTCCACTGTAGAAATCTTCGTCTTGTGTCAATGGCCCATAACTCTGCTTAAATAGGTTCAGAAGAGGAACCTTTATGACTGATCTCCCACTGCACGTATGTCTAGCCTTTACATCACTATCGTTGTCTGAATTCCTGAACATTAGCTTCAAACTCCAACTGATTACTGTATCTTCAAGATATTCTTCTCATGCAATAACATCTTAATCTTCAGCTTTAAAAAGTGTATAAACTTTCCCCTAGGTCCCTTGAAGAAATATCTCTCTTCTTGGCTATATGATTCCACTCTGTCAATAGAAAATTCAGTAATGTATCCTCCAATAGTGTTATCAAACCAGAGATCCACCACTCTAGACACAACATTATCGACTCTCTTGACTTTCTTAATCAGCGTCGTTGTCCAACCCACAGGTGGTCTAGATCTGATTTCGAATTGAGTGTCTCCTAATCTGGCTAGCCACTCACACAATTCCTTGTGAACTCCTGCAAAGAAAATCGCATGCACGTCAGTAAAGATGTACCTCCCCAACCAGTCTTCTATATTAATTCTAGGGTTCTTGTTCTGAGCTTCGGCGAAGTCCCTTTCATTTTCTTCTATCCACTTCTAAATATTTGTCTTTGATGGGAACCACCTTGACATTCCCTCAAGAAGATCACAGTCCCAACAACGAAACCATTTGTTGGCACAGGGGCAGACCCAGGGTTCAAATCTTAACAGCGCACCAACAAACCCTAACTATTGGCCCTTTCGACAACACCTGCAAAGCAGATGAAGTCTCACCCGAAGTAGCAATAAGGGGGGTTGCAAGACACAGGTGTCTACAACCAGGGGAAATGCAAAATGATTCCAGAACAACAACGCAATATAACCTAGAGGTTCTTTAACAGTCTTATACCTAGCCTCGCGAAATTAGTTTATACCTCCTATCTTTAATGGTGAAAACAACCATGCAATAACAGTATAACAAATAGCAAATAACACAACATCAACCACAAAGAACAACAAGATTTACATGGTTCACCCTCTCCCTAGGGCTACGTCCACAGAACTGTGTTTCTTGATATAATAGATGAAAACATATAGTTCTATCTACGCAATTAGTTGCATATCCATCTCTCTCTTCCTCTTTATTTCCCCTCCCTGTGCACCCAGCTACAGGGTTGATCTTCGAACTCAGTTGAAGATCCAGAATACAAGAATGCTCTACAACATATACACTTCTATATCTCAATATTGCTATCACCAACCCCTCTCCACTCTTCTAGACCTCTTTTTATACATTCCATGACTCTTAGACAACCCTAGACCGAAGCCTAGGTGCCAAAACCCTAGGTCCAAAACCCTAGGTACCAAGACCCTAGGTCCACATAACCCACATTTTAAGGGCTTTGTTGACCTGTTCTTCCTTCTTCTCTACGAGGTGCTCCAAAGTACCCATTGGTGTCCTCTTTTGCTTGATGACTTGTCCACGATCTATCTTCTTTGCTTCTTTGTCCCCCTTGATCTTCTCTTCCAATAACTTGCTTTCCCTTACTTCTCTCCTTCTGTTATGCTTCTTTAACCACTTCAACCCCTCCTCGTTTTGTGTGCCTTCCGCACACTTTGTACTTTATCTTTCTTCTTCTTTAATCTTTTCTTTATTCCTTGGTACATGACCAAGGGCCAACAATTTTTCCTCTCAATTTGAAGAATATTGGGCAAATGATATGACCTTCTTCCAATCTCTATCCATGTCCTTACCTTCTCTAAAGAATTCACTAAATTCTTAGATAGTAAAAAATTGTCTAATCCCTTGGAGATTCCATGTGGACAATGCCTACCTCTTCTATCTTATGTATGAAGAACTTAACCAACCTATCAACTCTTGCTACCCCCAACCCCCCTCTCCATAGTTCATTTCTATTGAACATGAAATTTAAGTCTCCCCCTGCAATTACTTTGTCCCCATTTACACAATTCTGAGAGAAAAAGTCCTGCCATAATACCTTCCTCTCCTCATATGGTCCATAACAGTTGACCAAAATGATATTTTTCCCTATGCCTTGAAAGGAGAACTTAGTGAAAATATCTAAAGCAAGAAAAGATGAATTTAGAATAGGAATGGATTTATTCCACCCTGTAATGAGGCTAACATAATTCCCATTAGAATATTTATATATAATGCCCCACTCATTCAAAATATTACCTAACAAAACCATTGGTCTCTATCCTTCTTCCATGGTCTGTTATAACAATATTACGTCAAGTTTATGCTTCTCCATAAACCTGACTAGGGTAAGTCTTTTGGAGGTACTGCCCAATGCCCTAATATTTAGGGAGAGTATGATCTTTTTTTACCCTATTTTAACCCTAGGAGAGTTATTCATTCTCTAAGAACCCCTTTAATGGAATTTTGTCTTCCTTGCTAAATCTCCTTTAGATCTTTCTCCTAAGCATGTTGTAGGAAGTATTTCCTTCCTACATTTGACGTACTAAATTCTTTTATTGGGTCTAATCCTAACCCTCCCTTGATACCTTTTTCTCCCAAGTATACTTCCCCTCTCCTTGACCTTAGGTGATATCTGGAAATGGAAGGTTTACCCAAGGATTCCTCCCTAGAGGATTATGCATCTCTTGAAAGGGGTTTCAAAGCTTCCCCGCTTTCTAGAGTACCTCCAAATACTGAAACATGGTCATTTATTTTCCTTTGTTTAGATATTGAAAAACCTTTCCACCCTTAGGCTTATAAGTTTTCTCAACATTCTTTGAAATCCCTAAAGGATTTCTACCCTATTTTACCAAAGTAGGCCAGCTAACCTAATCCCCAAAATCCAAGTTAACCTTCTTTAAATTGGTCGAGGTGTCCAAATTTTTAAAGAGACTCGTACTTGTGATAGCCTTGAGATCTGGCCTTTGTGTCGTCTCCTTTCCCTTATTGCCATCACCTCCTATATTCTTTAAGTTGCTTCTTGAGGGATCAAGGTTCTAATTGTCAATATTGTCCACAAAGACTTTTGGAGGCTTCACAATATATGTATCTTGGGCCCTCTCACCATCCTCTCTGGACTCCTTGGGAGCTTGAGTGTTTTGGGAAACCCCTCTCTCTTTATATTTTTATCTTCTTCCTTCTTTGAGTCAAAACTACTCCTTTGAACCTCCTTGTGCAACCATATTTTCTAAATAGAAGGGTGTGTGCAATCCTTTAGGAGATGGCCATATATATGGCACCTAATGCATTTGAATGGAATGTTAGCTTATGGGGTTACTCTAAAAGTGTTTACACCATGTTCATGGGCACTTCATGAGATGTGTGGTGCATGGTTAGCTCTTGATTGACCCATGATGGACATGCGCAATGGAGGTGGCTCAATCATTTCTCACTAGAATTCACATGCATGCTTGATTGGCATTATTCCTTGGAGTGTTGAAGATCTTCAAACAACTTGGTGACATTCTATATGTTGGTCACATGGAGGAGGTTTCTTTCTTGTAGACTGCCCTACATTGGAAGAGAATCATTTAGCATTGTAGATGAGGGCATTGAGCCCTATATAGCATTATGTTGCTTAGATGCTTGCATGGAGGCTTGGAGTTGACTCGAGGATGCCCAATTTGTGACAACAATCATATAGACCAAGAGGATCACATGGCCTAGTAGAGGTGTTGGAGCATTGGACATGTTGGAGGAGGAGCATTGGATATTGGATGAGGAGTTCCCTTGTCTTGGAGCCTTGCTTGTGGATTTTAATCACCTTGGAGCTTGATATATATCAAATATTGAGGGAGAACTTCATATGTGTGGACCTACTTATTTAGTGTAGGTTGCTTATAGTGGATTAGGTCCACAGATTATTATAGACCTCCCTTCACTTCTCATATAAATAGAGGAGGAGAGAGTCATTCTCATAGTTCATGTTTGGAGAGCTTACATCTCTCTCTCTCTCTCTCTCTCTCTCTCTCTCTCTCTCTCTCTCTCTCTC
>ML784749.1:122036-141482 GCA_009831015.1 Picea engelmannii | reverse complement strand
CTTTTGGTATTTTATCTCTCTTGTTTTGAGGTGTTAGGGTTTCTTGAGCATTCTTGGATTCTGGGGTCAAGGTTTCATCCCAAAGGAGACATTGGAGTTGGGGTTTGTGGATAAAACCATATGTTTTACTTGTCGAGGAGGAAGAGAAGAGGAGACACCTTGCACGAGGCCAAGGAGGACTTGCTAGTGTTGACTCTAGCTTGTTGGAGTATCTTTGGTGGAGCTACATTTTTTCTTGGTTTTCCCTAGCCAAGGTTTTGGAGAACTTGGACAATTATCTGTGTGAGTGTGTGTGTGAATGAAGTTTTTAGTTATCCAAATTTATCTTGTTTTAGATTTGATTTTCAACTATCATTGTGTTCATGGTTTGGTAATTTCCAGGTATTTCCAATTTGACATACGTTAGAATGAAATTGTTAAGGGTTTAACATTGATATTGAAAACAATATGACATCATTTTTTGCTACAATTATTGTTGTCATAAAGTGATTTTTAGATATGGTTTATGCATGATAAGGTTTCCCTAGAGGGTTAAAACTTGTGGCATCAGTTTATTATCTTTTCTCTTGAATTTCCCAGTGGATTAGGGTTGTTAAGAAGTGAAATATTATCCATTGTTGTTGTTATTTTTATTTTATTTTAGATCAACCCTAAGGTTGTAAATTCACAAGGACTAGATCCAGAAACATATAGGAAAGATTTGAAATTTCCAAAGTTGAATTAATTGCCCTAGAAATCAAGCACTTAAGTATATGAAATTACCCTACTACTACCAGAACCTCTAAAGGCCCCTTTGATAAATATTTTTCAACCGAAACTTTAGCCATCATTCTATTGGTATTGCCTTTGTATGACTGGTCAACATCTAACATTTTCCCCAAACAGTTCCCAAACTTCCCAAGGGACTTATCCGACAACATTTTGATGGGTAGACTTGGGAGCTTAATCTATATTGGTTTCCTTTAACCTACCTATGTTTTGGGGTCAAAACATGCACTCCACTTGTGTAATGACAAATTTGATTATCCTTAGAACCATACTCTATCCAATATTATTTTGGCATATTCAATAGATATGAATATTAATCTCAAGCACCCTTTGACCATTAGGTTGAACCTTGGGCCATATCCTAGAAAATGCATCCATTTCTATTGTGTTTAGTTGTTTACGATATATTCTGAAATGCTCCACCCATGAAACTTTTCAATCATTAGGTTTTCATCATATCCAAGCACCTGGTCCATATGAATATCATCCCCTAGAATCATCCTTGCCAAAGCCACCTCTTGTTTAACACACTTCCTAGATTTCTTAATTCTCCTCTTATTTAAAATTCATAGCTTCTAGATAAAACGCCCCATGAACCCACTCAATTCTTCCCACTCCAATCCACTACCTATGAGTCTCCCTCTATAATAATAATAATAATAATGGCCAAAATTTAGAGGGGAGATTTGTGCAAGAGACATTTACGAGAAAATACTTTGGAGTGGGTAGATTTTTTTGAAGAGCCAAATTGTAAGGGATCATCATAGGTAACATACAGAAGGTTTTTTTTACTCACGAATGAGACAGCTCTCTAGTTAAGGTTTTGTCTCCGTTCACCTTAGCTGCCTTCCATGGCCGCTCCATGGGGAGGGGAGCCGTCGCCCCCTCCTTCTCTTGCTTCTTCCTTTCGCAAGATCCTAGTCGCCAAAGGTAAGAAGCTCCCCCTGCGGATCCCCATAGCTTCATCAAGAAGCTCAATTCAATTACTGAAATTGATTTGCCCCTGGACCATCCAATGAGGGTAGCAATTTCCCTGTTAGAACGAGGACTGGTTAGACAATTCATGGGGCTCTGGCCATCAACCCGAATCACGGACAACTGTATCCAAAGTAATTGGAGACCATTGATCAAAGATAGTGTAACCTGCTATGCGGTGGGAAGAGGATTCTTCATCTTTGAATTCATTTCTTAGGAATATAGGGATCTCATCTTCAGGAATGGTCTGTACTTTGTGGGCACTCAAGGGGTTTATCTGAATCACTGGACTCCTAACTTCAATCCAGCTCTAAAATTTCCCAAGAACGTTCCAGTCTGGGTCAGGCTACCCAATCTACCAATCCACTGTTGGAACCCCTCCTCACTTCAGGCAATCGAGAACGGCTTGGGACAATACATCGACAAAGCGGACCATAGAGACCAATACTCATGCGCACAAATCTGTGTGGAAGTCGATCTGGAGGAGGGACTTCCTAAAGCGATCAAACTCAAGGTCGGCGACTGACAGCATTACCAGAAGCTGGACTACGAACAACTCCCGTTCAAATGCAAGCGATGTCATGAATACAAAAATTTCCAGAGGAACTGCCCTAAAAACCCAAACATGGAGAAAGAAAGTGGAGAAGGTTGGTAACAACCAAGAAAAGGAAGGTCCAAATCCAAAAATAAAGGCCCAGGGAACGAAAATATAGCCCCCACACAACCCAGGGACCCAAAAAGTAAATCAGACACAAGAGCAGAGAACACCTTCAAAATATTGGCTCAGGAACTTGCAGAGAAAACAGTAGAAGAAAACACACAGGAGGAATCCTCAACCGAAGATACCCATGAAAATCCAACCCCTGAAGTCAGAGAAACCCACTCGTCGGCAGAAGAAGAAGGGCAATGCAAATCCCCCCCCCAAGAAAGGATGCAGGACCAGATATAGAGGAAGGTGAGGTCTCGTCAGATAGCGAGTACGAAGGTGTAAGTGATGCCCTGGCCACACCAAAGAAAACAGGAAGAGGTAGGAAATCTAAGAAGGAAGAAACAAACAAAGAAACCTACAAAGATGTCCTAAAGGGATCACAACCAACAATCAGACAACTAATCAATGTTAGACAGACAAGGAAGCACTCCAAGGCCTCCCAAGGAGGCCATTCATCCCCCTAAGGTAATTAATGAAACTAACTTCCTGGAATTGCAAGGGATTCAGAAGCAAAAGGAAAGAAGAAGCACTTAAGGACATCATAAGAGCCTTAAAATCAGATATCCTACTCCTCCAAGAGACCAAGATGGACAACCAAGACTTACTCAAAGCAACAACTATCCTATGGAGAATAAGCCAAGGAATAGCAAAAAGTGCAAGAGGTGCCTCAGGTGGGTTAGCCACCCTGTGGAACACTATGACGTTCGATCTGAGCAACTCTGAAATGAGCATGCACTGGATCCACACCAAACTCCTTCACAAGGCAACAGGCCGACTGGCAAGTCTCTTCAATATCTATGTACCACACCTGTTAACGGAAAAAAGAAAGTGTTGGGAGACCCTAAAAGACTATTTATTGCAAAGACCCTAGCTTTAGATGAAAAAAAAGGTGGCTCCATTGTGCAAGACCCAGCAAGAGAGTGGGTGGAAGATCTAATTTCAGATTGGGATCTATAAGATATCAAGCCTACTAAAGGCAAATACACGTGGACAAACAAAAGGATAGGACCAGGGCATATAGCAGCCAGGTTGGATAGATTCCTCGTCCAAAGCTCCTTCTTGCTTCTGGGCCTTTCTCCCACCTCTTTGATCCTTCCTCATAGTGTGTCAGATCACAAGCCCATCCTCTTAGAAATTTCATGTGACACAAACCATGGGCCCATACCTTTCAGATTTATCCCAACTTGGCCCCAAGACAAAGACTTCCTAAAGATAGTGACCAAAGTCTGGAATGGTACAGTAAGAGGCTCGACCTTCTATGTGTGGGAAGAAAAACTCAGAAGATTAAAGACAACGCTTAAAACTTGGGCAAAAGGTCAGGCAAATCCAATTAAAACTCGTCAAGAAGCCCAAAAGCAGCTAGGGATCCACCAACTGGAAATGGAAAATCAGGAGATCACCCAAGAATGCTTGCAACAAGAAGACCAGCTACAAAAGMAATGGCACAAGGCTTGCCACGAGGAAGAAAATTATTGGAGACAGAAATCCAGAAGCCTTTGGCTGGAAGCAAGAGCTAAAAACACGAGCTACTTCCACAAGCAAGTTGAGGCAAGGAAGCAATTTAAAAYAGTAACATAAATTCAAGTTCAAAATCAAACAATCACGGATCTGRAAGGCATTAAAGTAGCGGAAACTGACGCMTTCRAAGAACTCTATACAAAAACRCAAAGGACTGATATAGACCCCAAAGAGTACCCTCTCTCCCTTATCCCAAAACTCATCAAGGAAGACGCCAACAATAGCCTAACTAAGGAAGTTACTCAACAAGAAATAAAGGAGGCACTGGACCAAATGAATCCTGACAAAGCCCCAGGCCAAGATGGCTTCACGGCAAGATTCTACCAGCAAAGTTGGGATATAATAAAATCATATCTAACGAAGTTGATCCAGAAATCTCAAACTTGCAGCAAACTAGGAGGTGGAAGGAGTTCGGCTTTCCTGGCGCTGATTCCGAAAGAAAAAGGAGCAACCAGCTTCGATAGATTTCRGCCTATCTCCCTCTGCAATACAAGCTATAAAATCCTCACAAAAATAATAGCCAACTGAATCAGAACTATTCTTCCTATAATCATYCCCGAAAACCAAGGAGGATTCATCAAAGGCAGACACATAGTAGATAACATCATCCTAGTGCAAGAGGCCCTGCACTCAAGCATCTGGAGGAAAGACAAAGGTATGATAATAAAACTTGATCTCGCCAATGCTTTTGATAGAGTAAGACACAATTTTTTATTTAAAGTCATGGAAAATTTTGGGTTCGCCCCAGCTTTTGTAAACTGGATCAAAGCATGTATCAGGTCACCTTGGATAGCCCCTCTTGTGAATGGGAGGGTAACTAAGTTCTTTCAAGCTTCAAGAGGACTCCGACAAGGCTGCCCCCTCTCTCCCCTCCTCTATGCAATTCAAGCCTCAATAATGAGCTTCCAATTAGAGCACGGCCAGAATCACAACAATCTCCATGGTTTGAGAATAGCGCCAGGGGTAAAGGACATAAATCATGCCTAGTTTGTGGACAACACTCTGCTAATGGGAGGTGCGAGCTTACAAACAACAAGGAAATTCAAGAATGAATTAGCGGCTTACACAGAAATCTCAGGAAGTGTCATAAGCCCTACTAAAAGCAAGATCTATGGTTGGAATATAATGCCAAATGAAATGTTGGAGATCGCCATGGTACTTGGAATGGAAGGCTGTACCAAATGGGATGCCTTTAAATACCTGGGAGTCCTAATATTCAACTCCACCCCAAGAACCTCACACTGGAATTTGATGATCGACAAGATAAAGAACAAGATAACTTCATGGGGAGCGAGCTGGTTAAATCTGGCAAGTAAAGTGGTCCTAATCAAGTCCATCCTTGCCAGCATTGCAATCTATCAAAGCTCTTTGCTTCTGGCCCCTGCCTCCATAATACAAAAAATTGAAGTAATGTTCAGAAGGTTCCTATGGGAAGGTGGGAAACAGTCAGGGAGAAAGTTGCATCTAATAAGCTGGGAAAAAATCTCTAAACCAATCCTGGAAGGCGGTCTCAACTTCAAAAATGCACATGTTCAAAATCTGGCACTAGGGGCAAAGATGCTTTGGAACCTAACCACTGGGAAGCCAACGTGGAGTAAAAAATCATTATGGAAAAAGTACTTTAGGGGTCCAAGGGAAAGATGTATAGAGCGCCCAATTCTGGAGAAAAGAGGCTCCCCAATCTTCTCGCTCTGTCAGAAGACTATGCCCCATTTAAGACCTCATCTCACTTGGGTCCAGGTAATGGAAAAAAAAATCAATATTTGGCAGGACTCAATCATGGGAGATCCTCCCATTGGGTTGAGACAGGAACTGGATCGACTCAAAGAATGGATGGTCACTCAAAATTTAAACACTCTTTGGGACATCTCAATTTGGGGGAACGATGAGCACAAGATGTGGCTAAGGTGGGGAATTGCTAACAACCCCCTTGATTTAGAAGAGGAATGGAACACCCTGAAGCTCTTCCTCCAAGGGAAATCCCCACTCAAAAAAAGGGGAAAAGACAAACCAGGTTGGGGAACGAGCTCAGGGACATACACCACTGCAGCAGGGTATCAACTCACAAACACCCACCCCAATGTCCCTCCAAACCCAACAATTTGGAAAGCAATTTGGACCTCCAAGTCCATCCCAAAGATTGACATTTTTATTTGGACTCTAGCTCACAGAAGCATTCTAACGGGAGAAAACCTAAGAAGAAGGGGGTGGGAAGGCCCCAATAGATGCCTGCTTTGTCTTCAAGTAGAAGAAACCACATATCATCTTCTACTAAATTGTTCCTAGTCCAAAGAAGTCTGGCAGTTGGCTCTAGGACTGCAGAGTGTCGTCATCACACCCCAAGATACAAGCAACCTTCTCCAAAATTGGGATTCCTTCTGCCCTTTCCAGACTGAGAAAAAAGGCCAATTATCCACTCTGTGGAGAGTCCTCCCCAAATTCATCCTCAGGAAAATATGGTTGGATCGAAATAATAGAATTTTTAGGGAACTCAAAAGAAGTCTAGCCCAAGTTGCAACCAAGATACAGGCCTATTTTGGTGAAAGCGCTCCCTACTTTTGCCAAACAAAAAATTCTAGCATGCTAGAGTTGGAAGAGGAACAATGGTTGGCGCAATTTAAAATTCAATACCAGGGGGGGGGAAAGGACAACAATTCTGGCCAAGAAGCCTGGGAAATACGAAAGGAGAAACAAGATTTTGAAGACTGGAAGACAAAGGAAAAGAAACATATTTTTTCCTTTAACGGGGCCTCCAAAGGGAACCCAGGCTTGGCAGGTGGAGGAGGGATTCTAGAAAGCCCCACCGGATCAATGAAGCTAAGCTTCGCCTGGGGGATCATAACTGAAACTAACAATAGAGCAGAAGCCCTAGCCCTCTGGAAAGGGCTCATTCAAGCAATCAGTCATAGCGTTCAAGATCTGGTAATAATTGGGGACTCCCAGATAGTAATCAAAGCCTTAATCCACCAAAGCAAACTCAAAAATGCAAAACTCAATAACCTTCTGGAGAAAATCCAAATCCTCCTTGGAAACTTCTAGTCTTATAAGATTTACCATGTCTTACGAAACCTAAACAAGCAAGCAGACGCCGAGGCCAATAAAGGAGTCGTCTTGACTGCTGGAACCATGCAACTTAATGGAACAAAGTCCACAGTGGATCTACCATGACTCTAGGGAGAAATCCCATAAAAAAAGAAGTAAAGTCATGAGCTGGAAAGGGAAAGGTAGCATGAAAGAAGGATCTGAGCAAATCCAAAGTGCAATAGGACAAAGGCGCTACAGGACAACGCAAGTGGACAGAAGGTATAGCCCAGTGCATCATTCGGTCGTTGATTTTCTCTAGGGAGGAGACAGAGCAGCAGGTCGCCCATCCCCTTCAGATCACGTGAATCATTTAGGGGATTCGACTGGGGAGGAGACTAAGCTTAAATCGGGGAGAGGAACTCATCCCTCCATACCAACCTCACGCAGAGACAACCAAGAAGGAATTCGGCCCAGCTATGAGAGGAACGAGCATAGCAGTAGGTCGCAAGGAGAAGAGAAGAAGTCATTGAAGATGGCTTCCAGCTCGGGAAGCAATCCAAGCACAGAAGAAAGGCTGAACACAATGGACATCGCTCTGGAAAATTTAAAGCAAATGTTGAACTACCAGTTGGACTTTCTTCAAAATTTGGACATAGATGCATGAAGAAGATTGGAGACACTAGAAGGGGACATTAAGAACTCAAGGAAAAAACTCAGAAAACTCCATAAAGAACTCAAGGACCCTAAGAAATATTTTGAGACTAGAATCACCCAGCTGGAGGAAAAAATGGCTCAGCTAAACAATGAATGGAAGCGAGATCCAGAGAAGTAAAACAACATTTCAAGTCACGAAAGGGAGTTCTGCAATTTCTCAACAATGATGGCATTTTGTATAGAAGCCTCTGCTATAAATAAATTTGTAAAATTTCCCACCCCTAGAAGGTTAGTATAGCCTCCAGGACTGTATTCGACTAGTAGAGCGTGGCTCACCATAGTTGTAACAGAACCAGTGGCTTTGCCACTGCCTTTCTTAGTTAAAATCCATTAATCGTTCTTGTCAAATAATAATAATAATAATAATAATCTAATTTTAAGGTCATGGCCAAGCCAAACACCAAATTGGTGTATGGGACCCCTGAGCACATCGATTTGACTAGTAAAGTCTACGAAGGTGTGTGTTTGTGTTATATATATATATAATTTCAAATTTTTAATTTTATATCAGGGTATAATTTCTATTTTTAATTTTATATTAGGGTGGATATTGCATATTTTATATCTTTGTAAAGTGTTATATATCAATTTCATTTGATCACAAATGAATTATGCATCTCCCTCACAATGGACTATAAAAAAAAGTATTAATTTTATATATGTTAATGTTTATAAAAAAAAGACTCTCCCTTGTTAGGAGTGGAATAATCCTCCAGATTAATGTCTTGGTAGCCTTTTGATGAACTTCATTGTATGATTAAAGAGATTCGGCTCTGCAACTAGGGTTTAGGGCTTCACCGCCGCCGCCACGAACTGTTCCACCACGACGACTGCCCCACGGGGGCTCATGTCTCGCAGGGAGGGGGCGCCGACTGGCGTCTCCTACGGCCAAATCACGGCAAATGAAAACCTTGCAGTAGGAGCGAAAAGGCCGACCTTTGAGCTGCCTCCAGACATGCGCTCGAAGCTTCTAGCGAAAGGGACCTTCAAGGATCGGGAGATGGATATCAATCCAGTTAAAGAAACTGCCCCTGCACACGCCTCAGTTCCTTGGATGTCAAGTAAATGCATTCCACAGGCACCACAGGCTCCAAAATATATCATAAGATCGCCACGCATAGAAGAGCAGAAGCAATATATGCGAGACTATGCCCTGGTGGGAAAATTTCTAGGGCTCTGGCCTTCTGAGCGTGATCTAGTCAAATGGATACAGCACTGGTGGAAACCAAAAGGCCACTACGATTTGCAACTAGGTTCCAAAGGGTTCTTCACAATCATCCTCCACAACCTTGAGGATCGCAATCGCATATTTGACGGTGGGCCATATTTCTACAACTCGGCTAGACTCTTCTTAAGATTCTGAACAGAAAAGTTCAGCCCTGAGAAGGAAGACTTTGCCCATGCGCCGGTATGGTTTAGACTGTACTCTCTTCCCTAGGAATTCTGGCTGGAAGAGGTCCTAGCTGGCATTGGCAATACCATTGGCATCTATGTTAAGTCCTCCGAAGCCACCAAGCAAAGGCGCTATACCTCCTACGCGCAAATCTGTGTGTATCTGAACATAGCTAAGCCGCTCCCAGGATCCATCACACTGGAATATCATGACGAGGACTGGTCTCAGACCATCGACTACGAACACATTCCATTCTGATGCAGGAAATGCCACGAACATGGTCATCTCTTCAGAGAATGCCCTCTCAATTCGGCTCACAAAGAAGGGAACCCAAAAAGCGACAAAAACAAGGAAGGCTTTGTACAACCAGTAGGGAAAAGACGACAAGGAGGAAGAAAACAACCGTCTCAGGTAAGTAAAGATCCCTCAACCAGCAATAAGTTTGCAATTTTACAAGATCAACCAGAAAACCCCACAACCCCTGCAAACCCAAATGTACCACCCCTGGACAATGGATCCTAGCCAGTTGGCCAAAGTACTGAATGACCCCCACAGAGTAAGGAACCGGATCTCCCTCCCCTAGACTTGGCACAGGATCTGCAAGAATTGCAGGAGACAGAAGATGGGGATGAAGAAATGGAGATGGAGGAGCAAGACCTAGCCGAGGGAGATCTGGAGCACCTTGAGCACGCCTATAGGCAGCAAAAACTTTACACTATACCCAGGGATCAACTGCGAAAGGTGCACAAAGTCTTTCTCAACTCTTCAACTGGGTCCTCAGCCCGAGATAGCAAAGCCTTGGGAATCTAGGGTAGTCAGACAAAGAACCCAAATAAAGCTCGGAAAGACGAAAAGAAAAGGGGGAGGAAATCCACTAACAAGCTCATACAAGAAATAGGAAACTTTATGGTGAACTTGGGGAAAATCCACCTGATCTCGGACAACTTCCCTCCTCTCCCCACCCCTCCGTCATCATGAAGATCATATCATGGAATATCAGAGGCCTCAACGGACGTAGCAATCAAAAAATTCTACGAGAACTGATCTTAGTGGAAACACCAGACGTTATACTATTGCAGGAAACAAAATGTACCTCAAAAGACATTGACAGGCTACTTCCCCACTGCTGGAGGCAAGGGGGAGTGGCCTCAATCGACACCACAGGAATGGCCGGAGGATTGACTATCCTCTGGAACACCAACGCCGTGCTGATGGAAAACTTTCTCACAACCAAATGGTCCATCACAGCAGATTATAGGCTCATCGGCTCAAACAAGCCCCGACATCTGACCAATGTCTACGGCCCGGCCAATCCGAGGGATAAGCATCCCTTCCTCAAAATCCTGAGTTACTTATCCAGCCTTACACAGTATAATAGATGGATTGTTGGTGGTGATTTCAATATCATCCGCAGCCTGGAGGAAAAAAAAGGAGGATCAAGACGACTGGATCAAGACTCCAGCGACTTCAATAGCCTAATAGACGATCTTCACCTCATCGACTTGGAGGCAAACAACGATATTCATACTTGGACAAACAGAAGGACATAAATACATCAAATCTCCTGCAAACTAGATCGTTTCCTCATCTCGGAATCACTCATGATGGATGGCACGACAATGGAATCTACTATCATGAACCTCTCTGGTTCAGATCACTGGCCCATACAATTATGGTTGGATGTCCCAGCCACACTTGGTAAGAAACCCTTCAGGTTTGAACAGTTCTAGCTTGACCACGCTGATTTCCGAGCAAATATCCAAGATTGGTGGCGGGAGGCAGCGATCCCTCGCGGTTCCAAAATGTATAAATTCCAGCAAAAGTTAAAGAATCTTAAACAAACTCTCAAACTTTGGAACAAGCATACCTTTGGCAACATCTTCGAATCCCAAAAACAACTATCAGAACAAATGGGTGAAATTCAGCATCAGATCGGAGTGCAAGGGATAACGGATGAGCTAAAAGCCCAGGAAATAAAAGTAAATCAACAGATTGAAGCTAGGAGAAGACAAGAAGAGATCTTATGGAAACAGAAGTCACGTATTCAGTGGATCAAGGAAGGGGAATGCAACACCAAATTCTTTCACATAACTGTTATCCAAAGGCGACACTCTAATAAGATCACGCATATCATCTCGGATGAAGGGAAACCATTCACTCCCATGCTGATATGGAAACAACCCTGATCGAGTATTTTCAAAACCTCCTTACAGAGCCCATCCCAGATAGACATGAAGCAATCAATAAGGTTACGCGGCATGTGCCCTCCCTCATTACCCAAGAGCAAAACATAGCCCTCCTCTGGCCCTTCACAATCGAGGAAGTAGATCAAGCGCTTCAGGACACCCCCAAATGCAAGGCTCCTAGTCCCGACGACTTCACCAGCGACTTTTTCCACTATTGTTGGCCGATGATCAGGACAGAGGTTTGGAAAATTTTGGAACACTCTCGAGCCACTAGACAGGTCCTCCAGGCTCTCAATGCCACTTTCCTCACCTTACTTCCCAAACAGGGGTAGGTTTATCGGCCCAAGCAGTACATGCCTATAGCTCTTTGCAACATCATCTACAAACTCCTCACTAAGGTGATAGCCCGAAGACTCAAGCCTATCTTACCGACAATCATATCCCCAGAGCAATCCAGTTACGTTGAGGGCAGACAAATCCTGGATAGCATCATCCTAGCTCATGAAGTAATTCCCTCCCTGCAAAAGACCAAAACTCTAGGTATGCTCCTCAAGTTAGACCTCTCTAAAGCCTTTGATAAGATAAGCTGGGAGTATATGCAAGCAATGCTTCTAGCTTTTGGTTTTGATCAGAACTGAGTAACTTGGATTTTGAATCTAACCTCCTCGGCTTTCTCCTCTCTTCTCATCAATGGTGTCCCCTCACGACCCTTCTCCCCTTCAAGAGGGATTAGACAGGGCGACCCCCTCTCCCCTTTCCTCTTCATTATCCTGGCCGAAGGCCTCAGCCGCTCCATCCACGCAGCTTTAGAAAACAACCTTCTGACAGGTTTACCCCTGCACGACATCTCACCCCCTATCTCGCATAGCCAATTTGTGGATGACACCCTCTTAATGGGCAACCCTATTGTCCGTGAAGCCAACTCTATCCAGGAGATCTTCCAAACCTTCTCTGATGCCTCAGGCCTGGACTGCAACAAGGATAAATCCCAAATCTTTTTTTTCAATACGCCCCCTCAGATCCAGCGCCACATCTCGGATATCCTTGGTTTCAACAGAAGCTCCCTTCCGTCCAAATACCTTGGCATTCCTTTGATTGACAATGCCCTCCGAAATTCCTCCTGGGAACATCTTTTATCTTCCTTCTCTAAAAGGATCTCATCCTGGACCTTTAGAGTTTTAAACCTTCCCAGCCATCTCACTCTCCTCCAAGCCGTTCTTCAGGCCCTCCCGATCTATTCTTTCTCCACGCTGGCTGCCCCGAAGTTCGTCCTCACAACCATCAAAAGCTTACAAAGAAACTTCATTTGGCAAGGCCTCAACAAAGGGAAGAAAATAACACTAGTCAGCTGGGATAAACTCTGTCAGCCCAAAGAACAAGGAGGACTGGGAATAAGGGATCCCTCTATAATGAACAAGGTTCTCAGCGCCAAAATTTGGTGGCGCTGGCTAAAAAATCCCAAGGATCTTTGGGCCAGACTCTGGAGGAAGAAATACGCTCCAAATATGGCAGAGAAGAACTTATTCCGATGGAACGGGGACAACCCGGGCTCTTTAATTTGGACAGCGGCCAAGAAGAATAGTCAGTTGGTGACTCGGCATGCCTTCTGGGAGATAGGTAATGGGGAAACGACTCTCTTCTGGCAAGACTCCTGGCAATAGTGGCCAGCTCTGAATGCTGAAGAATGGGCCTGCGACATCTGCACCCAAGCCACACAGGCAGGCCTGAAAAGAGTAACTGACTACTGGCAGGACAATCCCGCGGAGGACACCTGGTGATGCTAGCATTTGGATAGGGAACGCATTAACCTGGCGGCGCATGTAGATCTAGAACCTTTGCAAGAAGAGCTGGCTAAAGGGAAAATTCCCAAAATTGCAGGAGAAGATACTCTTCGGTGGGGATACAGGCCACAGGGATCTTTTAGCACGCGGGAAGCCTACTAAATCAAAACTCAATCAAACCCCCTCCCTGCTTCGAAAGTTTGGAATAAAATTTGGAGTCATAAGCACTGGCCGAAGATCACTCTTTTCCTATGGCTTGTCTCCCATTCCAGCATTCTCACATGGGACAACCTCTCGAAAAGAGGTTTTGTGGGACCCTCTGTATGTATACTTTGTGGAGAAGCAGAGGAAACCGTGAACCATCTCCTCAATTATTTCCCTTACACAGCTCAAATTTGGGATCAAGCAGCGCTCATCATGCGTACCTCGGACCACCTCAGAGATAGCATCCTCGAAACCATTACGAACTGGAGGGACCAGGCTTTCCACTCCCCCCTCCTTAATCGTATCTGGAAACTTCTACCCGGCTTTATCCTTTGGCAAACTTGGAAAGAAAGGAACATAAGACTCTTCAGAAGTATCTCCCTCCCGTGGCAACAGTGTTGGCGTCAATGCCATCGCAACATCCTGGAAACTCTCCACCTACGGAACTAGTCCAACGTAGACTTAACCTGCTCTCCTTCTGAACTCCCCATCCTCTGGCATTGGACACCACTCCCTTCTCTTCAGGCTCTCCCCTCCCCCTCTCCCACCATCCCTTCTAGCAACCCCTCCTTTTGGTCTCCTCTCCTGGAGGATTTCGTCAAGCTCAATTTTGACAGAGCCTCTAAGGGCAATCCAGGGGCCACCCACTATGGATTAGTCTTCCGCAACCATCATGGGCACATTCTCGTCATAGGCGACGACTCTCTCGAGCACTCTATGAACAATACATCAGAACTCTGGGGTCTTATCAAAGGTTTGCAATTGGCTATCAAAAACAATTTCACCAAGGTAATCGTCGAGGGGGACTCCCAAGTCATCATCAGCCTGCTGTGCAGAATCTTAAACAGGGCAAATCCAGACAGAATTTCGCCTAGTTGGAGACTCTCACACGGCCTACAGATCATCGCAGGTCTAATGCATCCAAATCAGGCTATCGTTCCCGCACACATTAGGAGGACAGCGAATCAAGTTGCGGATGAACTGGCTAATCTGGGTACCAACTGGAGTGGACCAGAACTCCAATGCAATTCAGCCCAGGATCATGATCACCCTATACTCCAGCAGTGTATCCGCAAAGCTGGAATGGTGGATGTCTCCCCAGATGGGGTGTTAGGGCGGAAAATGTGGCATACGACGGGGACAGGCACCAGCCACCAAGGCATAGAGCCATGTGACGGGCTCGTGCCATAGCCCATCACCCTCCTCTGTGATTAAATAGCCATTACTGTGATTAGAAGGGGCATTTATGAAGTCTCCCTGTCCATATTCGCGTCGTCATTTGGCTTGGTTAGCGATGGTTGTCACTCGTCTTCGCTTGCGTTCCGGAGGGCTCATCCACTCGCAGCCATGGCCTAATTCTGCTAGAATTCTCTGGTTCCATGCTGCCCCTGCTCACCCCCAGGTCATACACCTTTTCATAGTGCACCTAATGTCCTCGGCTAGTTACAATTATTACCTTATGCCGCGTCCCAGGGGAAGGCCACAGAGGGGCTCTCCCTGGAAGCCTCGTCGGCCCTCGGTCTCTCCTCTCGACTCACCTTCCATCTGCTCCTCCCCCCCGCTCCAGTCCGAGCCTTTCTTGACTTCCTCTCATGATCCGCCAAACTTGCAGTTTGATTGTTTGGCAATAATCCCCCGGATGTCGAGCTCTTTCCCGTGTCTCTTTCTCGACCCTCCTGTGGATTTCACTGCCCCCACACCAGTCCCTGATCCTCTGAGAAACTCAGGCGGTGAGCCTCCTCCTCATCGTAGGCCTGGGGGTGCTGGATACCAATTCACTGATTCCTTCAACAACGCCCAGTTCAGAGACAGCCTGTCTATCCTTCACGGCCTGGTCTTTGAGCTCCGCTAGGGGGTGGAGGATCTCTAGTTTCGCCTACAAGCAACAGATGAAAAGGTGGAGGTCTTTCTTCAGACTCTCTCCTCCATGCACGCAGCTTTCTCCTCGGACTCGGCAGAAGCGACCCCCATGGAGGAACCCAATGCAGCTCCAGATGAAGGACCTGACAAGGTGCAGCGCTTAGCAGCGATGGCACGGGAGCAGGATGCGCGAGAGAGCAGTGTTGCAGAGACGGACTCGGCAAGGAAACCACTGCAAAATGATACCACAGAGGTTGATGGAACCGTGGGCGAAGTGCAAGTCGACCGGCAATGGGCAGACCAGGTGACGTTTGTCGAGGAGGAGCCCTGGACAGAGGACCTCCACGCCACGTGGTCGGGCTATCTACCAGGTGTCTAAGTCTATAGTGTTTCTCAAGGTCTTGTCAGCCTTTTTGTTAGTTTTAGCTGATAAACAGTTTGTCTAAGACCACTTTTCTTAGCCTATCATACTATTTATGCTGGACTCCTATGCTGGCTGGACTGGTTTCCCCTCTGTTGGGGCAGTCCAGTAACTACAGAATGGCTATCACTGTATTTTGCAACTCTACTTCAGTCCTGGAAGGTTTTTAATATATGATACTTCTTATTTAAAAAAAAAATTGTTTATAATTTTTTTTTGCATATAATATATAACCTTAAATGAATAGATTATGATGTGCCATTGATTTCATAATTTTTCTATTAAATATTGTATATTTTTCTAAAGTGTTATGTATTAGTTTCATTTGATCATAGAAAAAAATATGTATCTCTCACACTCGAGTGTAGAGAGCGTTTTAAGTGCAATAAATAGTCTAAAGTTGAGATCTAGAATTACCAAAAAATGATAATATCAAAATAAAACAAAACAAAAACTTAAATTTTTGTTTAAATCTATATGTGGAATATATAAAATTTATATTTTTTTCTTAGTGAAAGGGATTAAGTAAAAGTTAGGTTCCATTGTTTTTTAAGTAGTTTGGTTGTAGTATTGTCTTATGTATTAATTTTTTTAATTATTGATATTGTAGTGGTTTGGGTGTCTTGATTTGTAGTTATTTTTTGTATTATGTTGTTAACTATTTTATTGAAGATGTTGATGATATCAACTTTTAGCTATTAATCCTTGAACAAAATATAATCTTGGATCTATTGATTTTCTTTAATATTTTGTTTAGTTATAATTTCAAATATTGGATATAAGTTTTCCTAAATCTTTTTATCTTTGAAATATTTACAAATTATCTTATTAGGTTACATATTATTATAATTATGTACTCTTTGAATTTGGATATGATTTTTTTAATATTTTGATTTTTAATGGAAGAAAAATTGAGTTTAAATTTTTACAATTAAAAATATTTACATACTAACATTAAAATATAAATGTTTACACTTATTAATGATTATGTTTAATGATATATATATTAAATACTCTAAGATCAATTCAAGTTCTCTATATAAGTCTATTGAAACAACTCATTTATTTTATTTTATAAGTTATCTAAACTACATGAACTAAGTTGCTCCTAACCTTTATCTCATAATCAAACAATTATTATGAAAATTAGAAATGTCTCTCTTTTTAGGACGTCAAGAGGATTAAATTCGGAAATTTCAATTCCTTTCAAAAACCATTTTTCACATGTCATTTTCACATTAGAGGAAGGGAGAAATATCTTTCAAAGTATAAAATGAATAAAATACACACACATGAACAAACTCTCATGAGCTCCATAAAACATCATGGGTAGAAAGAACTTGTCAAATATACTCAGTACACCCAAATTAAATCATTATTTCAAAACATCTGTTACAATACCGACCTGCAAAAAAGAAAAATTAATCAAATCAAGTAATTCATTACCTTTCTTAAGGTTTAGTAAATTTAATTTTGGCTCGAGTGGAAGTTGACCATTATATATATATATATATATATATATATATATGAGAGAGAGAGAGAGAGAGAGGGAGAGTTCNGAGAGAGAGAGAGAGAGTTCAACAACAATCAATTTTATAAAACACTTAGCTATATATATATATATATATATATATATATGAGAGAAAGAGAGGGAGAGTTCAACAACAACCAATTTTATAAAACACTTAGCTTCTTTCGTGTATCAATGAACATCAAATAAGTGAGTAACCTAATATTGAAAATATAAAATTTATAAAATTTAGTTTTAACCTATTATTCTTGTGTCTTTTGATTAATATCCAGGTATCTTTAAAATATCTCATTTTTTATATTTTGTATTTATAAGTATTGTTTAATATGCTTAGGGGTCAATTTGGTGGATTATAATTAATTTTTATAAGGGGACATATTAATTATAAAATTTATTGTTAAAGTACATTGATGTGAACTTTAGAAACTCCTCAATAATTGTTATATCAATGAATTGCAAATTATTGAGACTCTTCGAATATAATTATCATTGATGATGTGATAAAAAATAGAGTTTCTATAAATTAATCTTTCGTCTTGTAATCTATCATGGTTTATTGAGCCTAGCAAAGATATGAGACTAGATGTAATTTTTAGATAAATTTGTTGAAATGGCCACCCCTTAGTCATGGAATCTACACCAAATTAATCCTTCTTCATTATTAAAGGGAAATGTAAAAAATTGACAATGAGAATATTTGTCCAACACAAATATAAATTTGTCTAATATGTATATAAAGGGAAACATACTACCAAAATAATTGAGTGAGAATATTTCCCAACACATATATTGAGCGTGGCATGTGTGTGTGTGTAAACTAGAGAATTCTGCCTAATTACATTTACCCATAAGAAATTATTCGCAATGTTGAAATACTCTGCCATGAAAAAATGAATGATTTGTCTACTTTATAATGGACATTAACTACATTATTCGCCTCATTATATACACTTTAGGATAAATATCACATCCTTAAAGTTTTCCCTGATTTCCTTCCCCTGGTTAGATCCCCCTTGAACATTTCCAACATAGTTTTAAGTCTAGATAGAAGGCTTCAACACATTTTCCTTACCATCGTGGTGAATAGGGTATTTCTCATTACTACTACTCTCCTAGAGATTCCCCCCATCTGAATTGTGGCCTAGAGCCTCACTAGATACTCATGTCCCCATACCTCTAACCTCTTGAGTATTGTTAAGGTCCTTAATGTCGCTAGCAATCACATTTCTATCCACTCTGGGCTAATATCCTAAAGTCCTCCTTCGCCTTATGGGATCAATCAAGGGGGAATTTAGTATTTTGGAGCTCCTAGGTTGACTCCCATTAGAGTAAAAAATGTATCATTCTCATATGGATCATTTAAGTAGTCAAAGAGTTGTATCTCCTCCATATCCATGGTAAAACCCTAGATATGCATAATTTTTAGTTCCTCGACCATCCTTCCTCAAACTAGGGATGAACCCTCTTGCTCTGTTAATCGAGTTGTTATACTTCCACACACACACAACTTTTTAAAGTTCAAGGTTTCGATCTTTGATATTCATCGTCAAATTTTATTTCATTTGTGAAACATTGATTGAGCGAGAAGGAGAAGTTAGAATAATGGAAAGCACATGAGAATGAACTTGAAGAAAAAACTAAAATTACAACTTGTTAGGTCATTGTATCTATCTCTCAACCTCAACCTTTAACATATTTTAAGTAGGTATTGATTTCTCCCTTGTTTTGGCATTTCCCTAGCAAAATACTATATTTTTTTTTATCAAAGATAGTTAGGTTTATATTATAAAAAATGGCTGCAACAATGCTGAAACAGACAAATTTTACAACAAATTCCAAGCTTCAGGAAGGCCTCTGACAAGATAAGAGAGGAACCCAACCTCTGTTTCTCTATATCTGAGAATTCAAGTACAAATATTCTTGCATATTTCCAAGTGTAAATTCTAACATAGGAGTTCAACAAAAAACTATTTTGTAAATCATGGAACCTGGAGTTAATTGAGTTTCAGGGTGTTGTCAACCTCCTCTTGGTGATATTTTTTCATGGTGCATTGTGGCCGATGTTGTAGTTCCTGGTTGACTTCACATGAAACATGAGAAACCACCGAAGAAGCTGGAGCTTGTTGTTGGTATTGTCCTTGCCTTGCCATTCGAACTGCTTTGCTATGCAAATGAATTTGGCTTGAATGTTTATTAACTTCCTTAAGAACAATTACCATTTCCTTGTCCCTCTTTTGATCGTTGACTTGTATTGTTTGCTCTGTGCATTTGATTCACACAAGGCAAACAATTCCTGCTGCTAAAGCCACATTTTCCCCTTCAAGATTTTTGGTTCGCAGGAATTATAACGGCAGGGTGGCTG
>ML784749.1:105640-115937 GCA_009831015.1 Picea engelmannii | reverse complement strand
GGGGGATTTAGAGGGAAAAGATCATTATGCATGTTATAATAATATCATAAGGAGGGTGAGCATTTCTATCATTCTATGTTCTTAGAGAGAAGGGATGGCTTCGTCACATAAAAAAGATTTTATTTATGAGACATCAACAAACTATTCGCATACCTCTTCTGTTGGGACTAGGAAATGCCATAAGAATGTTTGTAATGCAAATGAGGCGTCGTATTTTTCAGCTAGTCATAATTTTGATCATGACGCAAGCAATTTTATTCAACATGTTCCTCATGAAAGTCCTAAATCATAGGACTTTGAAGGCACCGATGATGAAGAGGAGGAATATGTTGGTGATAAATCTTGTCAATAGTTTAATAGTAATGAAAATAATCAAAATGTAGGTCAAAGTGGAGACTATGATCAACATTTAAATGATTGGGATGAAAATTTTCCTCAAGTGAGGAGTTTTAAGGTACCGATGAAGATTTCCAAGGCACCAATGAAAATGATGGAGAAATTCCCTCAAATGGAAATTTTAAAAGCAGTGAAGATGATTATGACAATGGTAGACACTTTTTCCCTAGTGGGGAATTTAAAGACAACAATGTTGGTGATTATGGATTTCCTCCAAGTGAGGATTTTGAAGGTATTGATGAAAAGTTTCCTCCAAGTGAGGATTTCCAAGGCACGAATGAGGATGAATAAGAATTTCCCCCAAGTGGGGATTTTAAAAGTAATGATGACGATTATGGCAATGCTAGACAATCTTTCTCGAATGAGGAATTTAAAAGAAGCAATGTTGGTGTTGATGATTTCCCTCCAAGTGAAGATTTTCAAGGTACCGATAAGGATAATGAAGATTTTCCCTCCAAGTGAGGATTTTCAAGTTGATAATGAGGATGATGAAGAATATCTCTCAAGTAGCAATTTTCAAAGTAGTGAATATGGTTACACCATTGGTGGTCACTCTTTCCCGAGTGATATTTTAAAAAGCAACAATGTTGATGTTGATTTTCCTCCAAGTGAGGATTTTCAAGACACCGATGAAGGTTTTCAAGGCACTAAGCAAGATGGTGAAAATTTTCACTCAAGTGGTTATTTTGAAAGCAATGAAGATGGTTATGTCAATAGTGGACATAATGTTGATGATGATTTTCCTCCAAATGATAATGTTGATGATGATGTTCTCAATCATTCAGTTGCAACAAATGAAGGTGATCGACATTCTCTAGTTCAATCTCCTGACAATGTTTTGCTTGATACTCCTTACGGTGATAAGGAAAATCCTTCTAGCGAGGATGATAAATTTGTTGAAATTACTAAGACAACTGAGGGGGGGGGGGGGAAGTGAATCATTTGTTACTATTCTTAAACAATTTTATGCCTATTGAATTATTATTAATCTTCTCCAAGTGATCATCAATATTATGCAAGACATGAACATAAGAAATAATAGACATCAATCACACTTATGGTATACACAGAGACAGATATTCATGAGGAAACCCATAAAGGGAGAAAACATCTTCTTCTTAGAATGATAGGCAATCTTTTATGTTTTGTACATCATCAATCTTTGAGCACCAACTCAAAATGAGGCTACAACCTCTTCTTTAACAAGCTGCAACTTGTTGAGAGCACCAACTCTCTAGTTTCTCTAGCACCCACTAGAAGGAAGCACCAACTCCCTGAGTATTCCAGCACCAACTGGATGGAAGCACCAACTTCCAGTCACACAGGCACCAACCTGTATAACAGAGAACAATGGTTCTCCCTTGCACCACCCTACCACCCTGGTTTTTCTGACTGCAACTAGATGGAAGCTACAACTCCCCGTGTTCAAGCACCCACTTGAAACTCTAAGGACAACAATCCTCCCTAGCACCACCCTACCACCCTGATTATAAATCTTTACTTGAATAAGACCTTACAACAATACATACATTTCAATGCTTACCACTTCTTCTATGTTCTACAATTTTGTTTTGCTCTGCCTACATCAGTGTGTTCCTGATCGCATCTTCTTGCGCTTAAGTTCACGTACAGTTTGTTGTTTTCACCATTTCTGCTTTGTCCAGCTTATGTTCTTCATCTCTGCATTTTCTCCCCTCGGTTCATGCTGTAAGCTACATTGCTTACAATTCGACTACTTTTTACAGAGAAACAACAACCTTCCTCTGTCATGGCATCTTTCTTTTATTTATGCTCTCATCATCTGTTACTCTCTGAATCTCCAACGCCCATGTCGAGAATCTCAGAACGCTCAAGAGTCATTATTCCAATGCCCCAGAACAATGATTCAGTTAGTGTAACTGAATCGTAACTGATCAAGAAACCACGAAGTGAAACAACAACCCTTCGATCAGATTTGGTTTATTCAGCGTCATTGGATTATACACGTAGAGGCTTTTTGAATTTTCAATGCGTAACCTCTTATATGGAGCCTAGCAGCGCTAGCTCCTTCCTCAATCTTCCACTGATGTGACCTTGGGCAATGCTCTCATGTGACCATGTGATTGTGGACGTGGTCAAAGGTGGTTTGAGCGCAAACTGCTTTTCACCCTGCAATTCACTACAGAGCTCCACGTAAGTCTTTGGCGATACCGTAGTTTTGATTGCGACCCACTCACGAAAAATTAAGACACGAGCATGTTCTAACCCCGCAATGTGACGGGACCGTCGATCTCACGATATTGATGGTGCTCCTAAATTGATGGTTCATATTTGTTCTTTTACAATCTGTGGATTAGATCAATCCTCCCTAAATCAACGGTTGTGATTTATTTCGTGATCCGAGCTTCATGAGTTTCAAATCTCAAACCCTACTTTTCTCCATACACCAATCTTCCGTATTCGATGATCTGTGGACACCTATCCTTCTCAATCGATGACTCTGCTCTACTTCAGGAATTTGACCTTTCAACCAGATCAATGGTTTTGCAGCCCCTTACTCAATCAACAATCGAGATCTCCTTCAGGTCTCCGAACTTCTGAAATCTCAAGTCTCAAACTTTACTTTCCCTCGAAGTATACAAATTACTGCCACGTGTCTTTGCTGACGTGGTCTACCACATGTCCTTGCTGACGTGGTCTACCACATGTCCTTATTGAGGTGGTCTGCTGATGTGGGTGAGACACGTAGGCAATGTAGTGGAGTGTGGAGGCAGAATGTGGTAGTGGATTGTGACATGTAGCGGGTAGTGGAGTGTGACGTCAGAGCGTGGAGGTGGTATGTATGAGTGGTTTGGTGGTTTACTCAGAGGGGGGGTTAGGCGGTAAGTGGTAATGAGCGAGGGGGGTCTAATTTGACAAGAAGGCAACATGTATGAGGGTCCCACATGGAAAATACCACCAACTCAGATCCCCCCCCATGGTTAAAGGCAAAAAGGTCGGGGGGGTCTGATATGCCCTGTCGATTGTAGATATGAGTGCCCGATTATCGATCCCTGAGATTAGTGCACCCTTCTTCTAACTGATCATGTCCTTCCACTTTAGAATGATCTGACCACTGAAATTTACTTCAGATGATCCGACGGTCGAGGATTTATTTCGTCTCTTCATCTCTCCGGAATTCGGGGATTTAAAATCTCAAACTGACACTCTAGATCAGATGGCCCAGATTCACTTCAGACGATATGACGCTTGAGATCTTCTTCGGACGATCTGACGACTGATATTTACTTCGAATGATCTGACAACTGAGATTTTGTTTTGGATAATCGAATTCTCAAACTTTGTGCCCTGTTTATCCTATCCTTTACTTAATTTGATCTAATGGCTGATGGATATTTGGATGATTGAATTATCAATTGTTTTGCCCCACTTATCCTATCCTTCCATTTAATTCGACGATTGACAGAAATTTGGGTGATCAAGATCTCAGATCTCAACCCTTGCTTATCTTGACCTTCCACTTGAGGTGATCCAACGGTCATCACATTTTCTCTAGATCCGATGGTCCTTATTCATTTCAGATTTCGGGCTTTGGGTAATTCGACTTTCAAGTTGCCAATTCTTCTGAAGTGAGATTCCTCGAACAATAACCTCCTCGCAATTTTTGACATGAACTAAATGTTGTTCGTCGATCATGTTCTTAGATCGAAGGCTCAATCTATCTTTGGTGTTTCTCTTATAGCTTATCCTATCCTTCCACTTAGAAGGATCTAACGTTTGTCGGGTATTCGGTTGAAGGTCCTTTGGATCAGTGATCCAACGACCATGGTCTCTTTTCCTCATGATCTTTCTCACCTTCTACTCTGCCTTTTGTTCTTTCCATCAATGACAAACACACTCTTCCTGTAAACATGCCAACAATCTCCCCCTTTGGCATTGATGGAAACCCTAAAAGGCTATACTATTTTGGTTAGACCTTCAACTGTAGCATCCAGACCACACCTTTTCTACCCCTTTGACATCAATGTCAAAGAAAACATGCTCCCCCTGAGTTGTTGCAGTACTTTTCAGAGGTATCAGATATTCAACCAACACATACTCCCCCTGACAAGATGGACTCTCTTAGGTGAAAGAAGGGATGGCACCCAGCTTATGATGGAGATATTCAAATGGTGTCTTGGCTAGGGGTTTGGTAAAGATGTCTGCAATTTGTTCTGTGGTTGGAATGTAATGAACCTAAACAATCTGATTGGTGACTTTCTCTCTTAGAAAATGGTATTTTATGGGGATGTGCTTGGTCTTGGAATGAAATACTAGATTCTTGGATACACTAGTGGCACTGGTGTTATCACGGTGAAGTGGAATTGAATCAGTATAAGTTACCTTCAGATCTGCAAGAGTTTGTATCATCCATAAGATCTAAGTGTAGCAAGTAGCAGCAGCAATGTACTCTGCTTCTGTAGTTGATAATATAATAGATCCCTGGTTCTTACTAAGCCATGCTACTAACGAATCACCTAAGAAGAATGCACCTCCACTGGTGCTCTTTCTCTCATCCAAACAATTTTCCCAATCAACATCTGAATATGCAGTTAATTGAAAATTATGATTTCTAGGATACCAGAGACCATAAGTCATTATACCCTTCAAATATTTGAATATCTTTTTTACAGCTACTAAATGACTTTGTTTAGGAGCAGACTGATAATGACCTACCATTCCAACAACTTGCATTGTATCGGGACGGGATGTTGTGATGTACAGAAGACTACCTATCATTGATCGATATGTTCTTTGATCAACATCAGGTGAAATATCATCTTTACTAAGCTTGCAACCAACCACCATAGGTGTGCTCAAAGGTGTAGAATCTTCCATCTGAAACCTCTTTAACATCTCTTTCAAATACTTTTCTTGAGAGATAAATATCCCTGCAAAACTTTGATTGATTTGTAAACCAAGAAAATATGACAATTCTCCTATCATGGACATATCAAACTCAGTCTACATTAAATTAGCAAACCACTAAACTGAAGGGTCATTGGTACATCCAAAAATAATGTCATCTACATAAACAAAAACAACTAATAAATCATCACCTTCAGACTTAATGTATAGGTTACTATAAACAGTACCTTTCTTGAACCCTTTGTTCTGTAGAAATATGTCCAGTCTATAATACCATGCTCGTGGTGCCTATTTCAATCCATATAATGCCTTTTTCAACTTACAGACATAGTAAGGATTATCTGTCAGTGAAAATCCTTCAGGTTGCTCCACATATACTTCTTCTTCTAGATCTCCATTAAGAAATGTTGACTTAACATCCATCTGATATACTTTAAAGTTCTTATGACATGCATAGGCAAGAAATATTTGAATGGCTTCCAATCTTGCCACTGGTGCAAAGGTTTCACCAAAATCTTGTTCTTCAACTTGTGCATACCCCTTATAAACCAATCTGACTTTATTCTTAACAATTTGTCCTTGTTCATTCATTTTATTCTTAAACACCCATTTGGAGCCATTTACATTCTTGTCTACAGATCTAGGAACAAGCTCCCAAGTATTGTTCTTCTCGATTTGATCCAATTCCTCATTCATTGATTTTAACCATTTTACATCATTACTGGCTTCATTAAAGTTCTCGGGTTCCACCATGGATATGAAGGATATATGTGATTGCTCGGTGTCTTTGATTATCCTTCTCCTCGTTTGTACACCTTTGTCTTTCTCACCAATTATCTGACTTGCAAGATGATTCTTTTGAGTAACTCTGGAGGGAGGATTTAATGGTGTCTGCTAATTTGAGTATGCCTGAGTGTTGAGGAAAAGATATGCATTGATCTTACTCGAGCATTTTCATACTTTACTCGGCTAAAGTAAAGTAGACGGGAATATCACCCTATATTTTTAGCCAATAAAATTTACATCCTAACTCACAAGTATTAATTACAAGTGCTTAGGCTAGTCTTTTATCAACAAAAGCTTGCTGGAAATTCACTTTTTATGTATTTTTCTGAACATATCAGTTGCTGAAATAAATGTAAGAACAGAAGTAAAGACACCAAGATGGTAATCAAGACAATTGAGACATAAATCAATCCTTTATTTCATTCCAATTCACCAAAGAGTCATTTTCTTTACAAAATCTCATACAGAAATCTTGGACCAAAGTCAAACTTAGACATCCCCGATGGAACATACAAAAGGACCTCTGACAGAAAACCAAAACTGAACTCTAAAAGTTGGATCAGCTTGCCACAGATTTCTGCCCACTCGACTCTGCACAGTAGCCTTTGTCATTCATGAAAACTAATTCACAAACAGACAAGTCTACACAGACTATCAAAGATAGATCAAAACCTCTGAAGAACAAGTGTCTGAATGATTTAATTCAGCCTTGAATATTGTTGTCTACAATAAGACCCTAGCATGCTTATGCTTCTATCCTCATCTTGTTCCTCCCCTTACTTCTACTTTTAACAAATTAGAATTGGTTGAAGTAGTTCAACCAACTTATTAGTTAAGCTAACTAAAGACTCAACTAACTTCAATTCGGGGGGGGGGGAGTAATAATCATAATAGGGTCATAAATAAATAATAACTAGTAGTTTGGACCCCTTGTGACTCCCTTTAGTTTATAACAATCATAACTATCATAACATAATCCATTAGTTAAGCAAACACACTCCTTGTGCCTCCCCTCAAACACATTTACTTTTGGCAATTTTAGCTCATGAAATTTGAAAATATTTCAAAATAATACTCATATATCCAAAATAAAACAAGTTGTCCAAAATCCATGAAGTCCATCGTCATAAAACAATAAATAACATAAAAATCAAAAGCCATATTTTCTAGACTGTGATGCACCCCTTCCTTGGTTGCTACTGTCACCTTTTGATTTTCCTGAATTTGCCTTGGGTAGGGCAGAGCCTTTAGGCTTTATCTCACTGATCACATGGGAACATTCGTCCCTCAAATGCATCCGTGAAGATACGGATTAGTCAGAGTCATCGGAGGGTGAGGAAGGGGCAGCAATAACTTTTCCTTTATCAAATGCATGGTGGGATTCAGTCTTCAATATCTTGCTGGAGTGGGAGGATTACACTGGAGACTAGTTAAGGGCAGCTTGGAAAATGGGGTTCAAAGGTGGAGGAGCAGAAAAAGTTAAGTTGGGCCAGCCACGGTGTTGGGAGGTTGTCAGGTGAACAATCTCCTACCACCCATCATTTTCCGGAACTTCAGGCTGTAAAGAAAAATGAGGAGGCACAGGGATGTCGAGGGCTTGAGGGGATTGGCAGGGAGGCCGTTCAGACCTTGGTTGGACTATTCCCTGCCCAATCCAATTAAAGAATCCAGCATGAAACCAATTGGCCAAGCTCTTCTGAATCAACATCAAAATGTATAGAGAATTTGGGCCTTCTTAGGCCTCGGTTCCAGTTACCTCTACCTTTGTTTCCTCGGCCATGGCTTCCCTGACTAAAAAAAACTCATCCTGCATATGTTAACAATTAGAAAATAGTCTTTTAAATAACCATGCATGACAACTCCTTAAAAACACGAAATAGATTTGGCTAAGAATGTATCAGGCTCATGCAATTCAATCCATACAAACTGCTCTAACGTTAATCAATGAGCAGGGGGGTGAAACAGTGTTATGGGATACATGAGGGGTTTGTATTGAGAGAAAATATGATATAATGAAAGGGGAGAAGAAATGGTCACTGCTCAATGACAACAACAATCAACTGTAAATCAACCCAATAAACCTTACTACAATCCACTCAAGACACTGCCACTTCATCCACTTAACACATAAATTCTCTTGGTTGTAATCAATATCAGAATAGGGAGTGAACAAAATGAATATGGGATATGTGAGGGGGTTGTAATTAGCGGAAAATGAGATAATGAGAGGGGAAAAAACGTTTACTACTCATGAGATTAATCAAGCAATCCATAACAGATTTTGCAGTAAGAAAAATATGCATCAACCAACAATCAAATGACTGAGTCATAATTCCTGTGTATTTGCCTAATTTCACTGTCCATTAATTTCCAACACAGTGCCATTACAAAATAGAAGTATTTCACACAATTTGTAAGAGGTTATGTTCCCTTTATTCGCACACTCTGCATCTTATAACAGTCAACAACAACACTCATTCCCAATCCATAATCATTAACCTCCACCACTGCCATACATTTACCCAATCGACGTCTATATTTAAAAGTAGTGTTTCCAAAATAATAATGAAATCACTATTTATGTAATAGAGTCAATCAAGATTTGTAATGATATTCGTTCCCATATATATATGCAGTAGAAAGATCAAAATAATCAAAACCTCACATGCCACGCCTGAAATGACAATTGACTATACAACCAACAGTCATCATTTAGACATAGGCTATGCAGGAGTAAATGTCCAAGCCAATGTAATCATGCCACTATAAAACAAAACATCTCAATACGACTTAAAAGCTGAGCCAAATCCCTGACATGATTGTCATCAACAGTGGTCAATTTCAATAAATTACATGCTTAAAACACTCTGAGGGTATCATTGAGTATAAAACAAACTACCCATACTACACACAAAGCACAACCAACCAAACTCCACAATACAACATTTCCACTTGTCACAACAAACACACAGTCGTGCCAATAACTCAACATATCGTGTTGGGGTTGTGCGCATAAATAAGTGGTTGGTTCATCTAAGTGACATTGTGATTCAATCAAATCCGTGCGCACCCAGACCTATTCAACCAACAACACGAGGATGTCGTGGATATGCCTTCTATAGTTATCGAGTTGGTTGTCATTCGGCCCCAGGGGGAAACATAGTGATTATGCCCAATGTTTCATTTGCAAAACACCATACACAGACGCAACCTATGTGAGCAACCCTAAGCATTTGTGACCACTGTCAACCATCAACCAAATCACCATAAGTGAAAAACTAGCGACTGTACATCAACCAATAATTCGCCACTGTGGTAAAAAAAATTCAATCAACCGAACAAGCCATGGTAGCTGTGTATATCCACGCATCCAATCGAAACAGGCAGAGGCCCTTCCATTAAAAACAACTGAGTTCTTTGACATCAGGCGGGTGACTGTGAACTTTAGAAGTGCAATGGCAATGTAAGGTTCACGCTATTATCACGGAGGCAGTGACAAAAATCCATACCAACACGACTGCTACACAACCAACGGGTGAGCCCGTATTCAAAGTAATAGACCACAATAATCGGGAACAACTTAACAGGCTTGACAGTCTCCCTATGCAGCTCCAGTCTGAAAGGTTAAGGGTTTGCACAGTAGTCGTCACATGAGGAAAGGCACCAACTATAGTGACTTTGAGGCCAAAAGCGTACACACAAAGAGGACTATGATTCACTTGTGAATGGGAGGCGGTTCCTTGACAGGGCCGAAACAGAAAACATGGCTCTAGTTAAACCAAAGAAAATCGAAGACAATCATCCAGCCATGATTTAAAAAAACTTTCACCAAACGCAGTGGTAACAAAGAGCTATCACCCAAGAAGACCACCAACTCCGATGAACTCAAAACAATTATAAGCAGAACCATCCATTTTCCATTCAAAACCAAAATTCCATACAGTTGCAGCACTCAGGACAAACACAAACCCACACAACTGAGCCAAAAACATTTCATAACCAGAGTGAAGTCAAGAATGGCCAAAAGAGACATGCTTGTTAATCGAAAACCTTAAGACAAGAGGAGGTCGAGCGGTTTCACCCTGCTAAAAATCTAGAGCGTGAACACGACAACCAGATCAAACAATAGTCCGACTAGGGTGGTGGCCAATGGGAAGGGTAAAGTTGACGTGCAGTAAATGCACATTGCCTCCACCCATATCTCATTTACTCCATAATACATGCCAAC
>ML784749.1:94212-104781 GCA_009831015.1 Picea engelmannii | reverse complement strand
AAAGGTTGATTTTAGTGCAGAGTTAACAAGTCTTTGTTTTTGCCTAGTTGGTTTCATAGTATGTTGAACAAGACTTGGATCAAAACCACGAAGATCCATATTACACCAAGCAAAAAACTTTTGAAATACACCAAGTAATTGAGCATGCTTCATTTCTTCTTTATCCAAACCCTCGACATTTATTTTAACATTCGGTGAGGATCCAGGTGTCCCAATGTGCATGGAGATGGCTTCAACCACCTTTAGTTTTAACTCCTCTTCCTTTTCTTTATTGACTCCAATGCTAAAAAAAAATGAACCCTCAAGAGGAGTCAAGCCCTAAGGAACCTTATTATTTTCCACGGATATAGTTTCCTCGGGCTTAAGAGGTTCATCTTGGATGATAACACAAATGCTCCCATCATTAGAGAGAGCCTTCCAAGATACTACATGGTGAGGAAAATATGGACAATGTTGAGATTTGAAAGTGCAATCAGGCCAGTGAGGCTGGAGTTGAGTAGATTAATTCCTCCCAGGTAGACAAGATCTTAGGAGGAAGGTCAAAAAAATTGGCCACAACCTTCCCTTCTAAGGAATTGACGAATAGGCTCATGCAAGTATCATTATCATTGGCCCCTATGTTATGACAAGCATTAGAAAATGTCACTATGTGTTCATTGGTAATGACAGTGTTATTTTTTGAAAACTTAGGCAAATGCTCTTTAAACTTTGGAAGTGGACGAGTAGCAGGAGCTAGGTTAAGAGGAGAGGACACATGCCATGGTGTAGTTGCGACGTCTTCTTCGAACTGAAAAAGTCCATACTTCTTGATGACATTGGTGGGGTTCGTAGTAGATTGGACGGGGATATGGTGGTTGTACAAGCTACCAATCACCGATGACGATGAAGATGGTGAAGATGGAGCACTCCTAGTGCCACCAGAGCGACCCCTAGATTCCATCTTGTGGATGATAGATGAGGGAAAGAAAGACGAGCTGGATGAATCAGATAAAGTTCTCCTTATATCACTTTGTTGGGTAGATAACACAATGTTTCTCCTTCCTATCTCAGCTATAGGACTGATTTCGAGTGACAATCATCTTCTTCTTCTAGAAGCACGAGAATCGAAGGACATGAAAGAATGACCAAAACTTGAAGGAACAAAAGGTCACTGCTGATTTCTAGGCTGCCTACATCTAGCTTCCAACTATTCTTGAGCACTAATATCTCGTTCAATTGTTGCCCAAGAAGGGTTAAGCTCAACATGGGTCCTAGCAGTGTCTAAAATAGTATGAAATAGGTTTAAAGCAATGTTGGTCTGGTCTTGGAGACCGGGCTCAAGATTGGGTTGCACTGCAATATGAACAGTCATTAAAAGCAAAACAGTCAAAGAATCAAAATCAGAAAAAGAAAGATGTATTGATGAAAATTGAGTATAAAATTTAACTAGAGAGATATTGAAGATCTCCCCAGTATGGTCGCCAAATAAATGTTGAGGAAAAGATATGGATTGATCTTACTCAAGCATTTTAAGACTTTACTTTCCTAAAGTAAAGTAGACAGGAATATCACCCCATATTTATAGCCAACAAAAATATATATCCTAACTCACAAGTATTAATTACAAGTGCTTAGGCTAGTCTTTTATCAACAAAAGCTTGCTCGAAATTCACTTTTTATGTATTTTTCTGAACATATCAGTTGCTGAAATAAATGTAAGAACATAAGTAAAGACACCAAGATGGCAATCAAGACAATTGAGACATAAATCAATCCTTTATTTCATTCCAATTCACCAAAGAATCATTTTCTTTAGAAAATCTCATACATAAATCTTGGACCAAAGTCAAACTTAGACATCCCCGATGGAACATACAAAAGGACCTCTGACAAAAAACCAAAACTGAACTCTAAAAGCTAAATCAGCTTGCCACAAATTGTTGCCCACTCGACTCTGCACAATAGCCTTTGTCAGTCATGAAAACTAATTCACAAGCAGACAAGTCTACACAGACTATCAAAGATAGATCAACACCTCTGAAGAACAAGTGTCTGAATGGTTTGATTCAGCCCTGAATATTTTTGTCTACAATAAGACCCTGGCATGCTTCTGCTTCTATCCTCCTCTTGTTCCTCCCCTTCTGCTTTTAACAAATTAGAATTGGTTGAAGTAGTTGAACCAACTTATTAGTTAAGTTAACTAAAGACTCAACTAACTTTAGTTAGGGGAGGGGGGGAAGTAATAATCATAATAGGGTCATAAATAAATAATAACTGGTAGTTGGGACCCCTTGTGACTTCCTTTAGTTTATAACAATCATAACCATCATAACATAATCCATTAGTTAAGCAAACACACTCCTTTTGCCTCCCCTCAAACACATTTACTTTTGGAAATTTTAGCTCATGAAATTTGAAAATATTTCAAAATAATACTCATATATCCAAAATAAAACAAGTTGTCCAAAATCCATGAAGTCCACCGTCATAAAACAATAAATAACATAAAAATCAAAAGCCATATTTTCCAGTCTGTGATGCAATCCTTCCCTTGTTGCTGCTGTCACCTCTTGATTTTCCTAAATTTTTCTTTGGCTGGCCAGAGCCTTTAGGCTTTATCTCATTGATCACATGGGAACAATAGTCCCTCAAATGCATCCGTGAAGACACAGATTTGTCAGAGTCATCGGAGGGTGAGGAAGGGGCAACGGTAGTTTTTCCTTTATCAAATGCATGGTGAAATTCAGTCTTCAATCTCTTGCTAGCGTGGGAGGATTGCACTGGCGAGTGGTTAGGGGCAAATTGGACAATGGGGTTCAAAGGTTGAGGAGCAGGCAAAGTTAAGTTGGGCCAGCCACAATGTTGGGAGACTGTCGGGTGAACAATCTCCTACCACCCATCATTTTCTGGAACATAAGGCTGTAAAGAGACATGAGGAGGCACAGGGATGTCGGGGGCTTGGGGGGGCTTGGAAGGGAGGCCTTTCAGGCCTCGGTTGGACTATTCCTTGCCCAATCCAATTAAAGAATCTAACATGAAAACAATTTCCAGGCTCATTTGAATCAACATCAAAATGTATAGAGAACCTGGGCCTTCTTGGGCCTCAGTTCCAAGTACTTCTACCTCTGCTTCCTCGGCCATGGCTTCTCCAACAGAAAAAACTCATCCTGCATATGTTAACGATTAGAAAATAGTATTTTAAATAACCATGCATGACAACTAATAAAAAATGCAAGATAGATTTGGCTCAGAATGTATCAAGCTCATGAAATCCAATCCATACAAATTGTTCTAACGTTAATCAATGAGCATGGGGGTGAAACAATGTTCTGGGATATGTGAGGGGTTTGTATTGAGAGAAAATATGATATAATGAAAGGGGAGAAGAAATGGTCATTGCTCAATGACAACAACAATCAACTGTAAATCAACCCAATAAACCATACTGCAATCCACTCAAGACACTGCCACTTCGTCCACTTAACACATAAATTCTCTTAGTTGCAATCAATATCAAAACAGGTAGTGAACAAAATGAATATGGGATATGCGAGGGGGTTGTAATTAACGGAAAACGAGATAATGAGAGGGGAAAAAATGTTTACTGTTCATGAGATTAATCAAGCAATCCATAACATATTTTGCACTAAGAAAAATATGCATCAACCAAAAATCAGATGACTGAGTCATAATTCCTGTGTATTTGCCCAATTTCACTGTCCATTAATATCCAACACAGTGCCATTACAAAACATAAGTATTTCACACAATTTGTAAGAGGTTATGTTCCCTTTATTCGCACACTTTGCATCTTATAACAGTAAAAAAAACACCCATTCCCAATCTGTAATCATTAACATCCACCGCTGCTATACATTTACCCAATCCACATCTATATTTAAAAGTGGCGTTTCAAAAATAATAATGAAATCAATATTTTTGAAATAGAGCCAATCAAGATCTGTAATGATATTCGTTCCCATATATATATGCAGTAGAAAGATAAAAATAATCAAAACCTCACATGCCACGCCTGAAATGACAATTGACTATACAACCAACAGTCATCATTTAGACACAGGCTATGCAGGAGTAAATGTCGAAGGCAATGTAACCATGCCACTGTAAAACAAAACATCTCAATGTGACTTAAAAGCCGAGCCAAATCCCCGACACGACTGTCATCAACAGTGGTCAATTTAATTAAATAACATGCTTAAAAAACTCTGAGGGTATCACTGAGTAATAAACAAACTACCCATACTACACACAGAGCACAACCAACCAAACTCCACAATACAACATTTCCACTTGTCACAACAAACACACAGTCGTGCCAATAACTCAACATATTGTGTTGGGGCTATGAGCATAAATAAGTGGTTGGTTCGTTTAAGTGACACTGTGATTCAATCAAATCCATGCACACCCGGGCCTATTTAGCCAACAACACGAGGATGTCATGGATATGCCTTATATAGTTATCTAGTTGATTGTCATTCAGCCCCAGGGGGAAATATAGTGATCATGCCCAATGTTTCATTTGCAAAACACCATGCACAGACACGAACTGTGTGAGAAACCCTAAGCATTCATGACCACTGTCAGGCATCAACCAAATCACCATAAGTGCAAAACTAGTGATTGTACATCAACCAACAATTAGCCATTGTGGTAAAAAAAATCAATCGACCGAACAAGCCGTGGTAGCTATGTATACCCACGCATCCAATCGAAACGGGCAGAGGCCCTTCCATTAAAAATAATTGAGTTCTTTGACATCAGGCGGGTGACTGTGAACTTTAGAAGTGCAATGGAAATGTAAGGTTCACGCTATTATCACGGAGGCAATGACGAAAATCCATACCAACACGATTGCTATACAACCAACGGGTGAGCCCGTATCCAAAGTTATAGACCACAATAATCGAGAACAACTTAACAGGCTTGACAGTCTCCCTATGCAGCTCCAGTCTGGAGGGTTAAGGGTTTGCACGGTAGCCGTCACAGGAGGAAATACACCAACTATATTGACTTCGAGGCCAAAAGTGTACGCCCAAAGAGGACTATGATTCGCTTGTGAACGGGAGACAGTTCCTTGACAGGGCCGAAACAGAAAACGAGGCTCTAGTTAAACCAAAGAATCGCTAAGACAGTCATCCAGCCATGATTTAAAAAACCTTTCACCAAATGCAGTGGTAACAAAGATCTATCACCTAGGAAGACCACCAACTCTGATGAACTCAAAACAATTATAAGCATAACCATCCATTTTCCATTCAAAACCAAAATTCCACACAGTTGCAGCACTCAGGACAAACACGAACCCACACAACTGAGCCAAAAACATTTCATAACCAGAGTGAGTTCAAGATTGGCCAAAAGAGACATACATGTTAATCAAAAACCTTAAGACGAGAGGAGGTCGAGCAATTTCACCCTGCCAAAAATCCAGAGCGTGAACTCAACGTCCAGATCAAACAATAGTCTGACTAGGGTGGTGGCCAACGGGAAGGGTAAAGGTGACGTGCAGTAAATGCACGTCGCCTCCACCCATATCTCATTTACTCCACAGTACATGCCAACGAGCCCCCCATTAACACCATTAATCAACCCTTGCATCGAGAACATCAACATATTTAAACCATAGCATAATCCAAGTTTCGTATAACAATTCAACCATTTGCATTGTTACCTTGCCAAATTTGCCACCCATGTTTATATTCTAATATAAATCAAATAAATCGCTTGACCACTATACGATCTAAACGATCATGTATAGAATCATCACCAATAACGTGATCAACATCAACCCGAAACATAGCATAATCACCATACATATAGACTATATAAAATCGCAAGCAATCGCAAGCCATCACTTCCATTCACCACCAAAATTTCCACCATATGCATATAAACGTATTTTAACACAATTTCATAGCCATTTCCTCGTTAGCTAGGACTTAATTCAACAAGTATTTTCATGCATGTAGTATTGCAGAACTAGGTCTCTTTTGCATCATATATAGTACTTTGCTCTTTCTCAAAACTGCCTTTCTACAATTTTCACTAACATATACGTTATGCAGGTGTAATAAGAACAGACCGTAATGATATTGGTGAATAGCATATGTTGTAGTAGCGTAAGCAACCAAGACTAATGTAGGTTCTAATATTATCAATGGTCTTCAAAGCAGGTTCCCATTTGGAAACCCATCTAGGGTGGACTAAAAAAAACATTTCAGTCCTTGAGAAATTCCTTGACTCCCTACGAAAGGTTTCTTTTAGTTCAGAGTTAGCAAGTCTTTGTTTTTGCTTAGTTGGTGTCATAGTATGATGAACAAGACCTGGATCAAAACCACGAAGATGCATATTACACCAAGCAAAAACCTTTTGAAATCCACCAAGTAATTGAGAAGGCTTTTCATTTCTTCTTTATCCAAACCCTAGACATTTATTTTAACGTTCGGTGAGGATCCAGGTGTCCCAATGTTCATGGAGATGGCTTCAACCACCTTCAGTTGTAACTCCTCTTCCTTTTCTTTATTGCCTCCGATGCTAAAAAAAAATGAACCCTCAAGAGGATTCAAGCCCTCGGAAACCTTATTATTTTCCATGGATATAGTTTCCTCGAGCTTAAGAGGTTCATTTTGGATGATAGCACAAATGCTCCCATCATCAGGGAGGGGCTTCCAAGATCCTACATGGTCAGGAAAATATGGACGATGCCGAGATTGGAAAGCGCAATCAGTCCAGTGAGGCAGGAGTTGCTGAGTAGGAGAGGCTGCAAAGACAACTAATCGATCAACTATTGAATTCAACTCCTTCCTAACATGGGTAATGTTAAAAGATAGAAGGTTCAAGACAAACGCCCAAATAGTTTGGGAGTATTGTTCCATCAGCTTGTCGCTGGGAGAGCATGCCTTACGTATCAGGTTCACAACAAGCTCAGAATTTCCAAAAACTAAAAGGTGACCACAACCAAGATTAAGGGCATTCTCAATCCCTAACAACAAAGCTCCTAATTCAGTTGCATTGTTTGAGCAAGCAAACTCCAACTTGTATGACAGATTATGAATTTTTCCTGTAGGGGAAACCAAGATAATACCAGCCCCGTTACCTTCGTTGGAACGTGAACCATCAAAGTGCATACGCCATAATTCATCATCTGAATCAATTCTTTCCAGAGGAACATTATCCTCTTCAACAAAGATGGAATATACTCCTACGTCTTATTCGATATAGTTTACGCTAGACTGCAGAACACTCTCTATGTAGGGTGAAATTCTTCCTTCTCTCAGGACTATAATGTTCTTTTCATTTCGAGGAATAGATAAATGTGTCATGTCGAGCGAGAGGTATCCACCCGTTAGGGCTTGCCAATCTCTTCCCGAGATAATTGAATAATTGCTTATAGGCATATCGATCACCTGAATGCTGAGGGTTGTCCTTATCTCAGGGTGAGCGCATAAGACCAAGCTTACGTCTTTAATCTCACCTATGGTTGTTTGTTGTAAACTATTATAGGAAAGCATGCTTCGGGCGTTTTCATTTGTACAAGATGAGCCTAGCTCTTCCATAATAATCTTCGACATAACACTTGGGCCTGAACCACCATCAATGAGGCAACAATGGGCGATTTTATCCATGATCTTTACAGAAATATAAAAAGGGGTTTTTTTTACAGGGTATCTAAAGTTATGTACACCTACTTTATTTACAGAAGAATCCTCTTCGCTTACCTCTTCAGAAAGATTGGCCACAACAGAAGCCTTTCCTTCCATGAATTGTTTCAGATGCATCTGTTGTTCAGGGACGACAACCATGTCTAGGAGAGTTACATCTGCTTTGATGTTAGCCAATTAATTCAAGATATTGTATTTGGAAGAAGGAGGAGGAGGAGTGATTCCTTTACTCTCCGGAAATTTAGGAACCTAGGGCGCAATAGCGGTTGAGGATGAGCTCGGGCTAGAAGAACTGCGAGGAGGGTCAAACTTGCCTTTTGGGGCATAGGATTTGTTTTTGGTATATTTCGGCTCGGCCAAATCTAGGACAACGATAGTGGCTTCTGGTCCTTTACCAAAGATCTTGTCTCTGGTACTCTTCCTTACCTCACACGTGGTTTCTTGGTGGTGTTCCTCGCAAAAGTTACACCAACTCCTAGGTAGGATAGCTTTGGGCTAAAAATTATTTTCAACCGGACTTCTAAAAGGAGGGGCAGATGAGGATGAAGCTCCAGGGGTGAAAGGGGTGATAGTACCCTTCCACTCAAATGCTATCATACGATTATTCATATCTTGTACTAGCTGTAAGAGAGCAGACATGTATGTCTGTCTAACTGATTCTCCCTATGGTAGACCAGTTCATTCAAGCTGTTCTTCGTACTTTGAAAAAGTGTGGAGAGCGGAACCGAGATTATCAATGGCCTTTTCTTCAATTCTATGACGGTAAGGAGAAGGCAATGCATTGTAGTAGTGCATGAAGGTGGCTTGGTTCTGAGGGCAGAAAAGTTCAGGGATTTGATTATACAACTTGGTGAAACACAAGTTGAAAGACCTGATGGTCTCACCATCTTTGTAAGTGACGTTGTTGTACTCCCTTAACTTCTCAGCAAGGCTTTTGGATTGCCCATAAGTGGATTTGAACCAGTAGATTAATTCCTCCCAGGTAGACAAGATCTTAGGAGGAAGGTCAAAAAAATCGGCCGCAACCTTCCCTTCCAAGGAATTGACGAATAGGCGCATGCAAGTATCATTGTTGTTGGCCCCTATGTTATGACAAGCATTAGAAAATGCCACTGGGTGTTCATTGGTACTGACAATGTTATTTCCTGAAAACTTAGGCAAATGCTCTTTAAACTTTGGAAGTGGATGAGTAGCAGGAGCTAGGTTAAGAGGAGAGGACACATGCCATGGTGTAATTGTGGCGGCTTCTTCGAACTGAAAAAGCCCATACTTCTTGATGACTTTGGCAGGGTTCGTAGTAGATTGGATGGGGATATGGTAGTTGTACAAGCTACCAATCACCGATGACGATGAATAGTGGGAAGATGGAGCACTTCCAGTGCCACCAGAGCCACCATTAGATGTTATCTTGTGGATGATAGATGAGGAAAAGAAAGATGAGCTAGATAAATCAGATAAAGTTCTCCTTAGAGCACTTTGTTGGGCAGATAACACAACGTTTCTCCTTCCTATCTCAGCAATAGGACTGATTTTGGGTGACAATCCTCTTCTTCTTCTAAAAGCACGAGAATCAAAGGACATGAAAGAATGGCCGAAACTTGAAGGAACAAAAGGTTACTGTTGATTTCTAGGTTGCCTATGTCTATCTTCCAACTGTTCTTGAGCACTAATATCCCATTCAATTGCTGCCCAAAAACGGTTAAGCTCAACACGGGTCCTAGCAGTGTCTAAAATAGTATGAAACAGGTTTAAAGCAATGTTGGTCTGGTCTTGGAGACCGTGTTCAAGATTGGGCTACCTTGCAACAAGAACAATCATTAAAAGCAAAACAATCAAAGAATTAAAATAAAAAAAAGAAAGATGTATCGATGAAAATCGAGTATAAAATTTAACTAGAGAGATATCAAAGATCTCCCCATTATGGTCGCCAAATAAATGTTGAGGAAAAGATATGGATTGATCTTACTCAATCATTTTCAAGATTTACTTGGCTAAAGAAAAGTAGATGAGAATATCACCCTATATTTATAGCCAACAAAAATATATATCTTAACTCACAAGTATTAATTACAAGTGCTTAGTCTAGTCTTTTATCAACAAAAGCTTGTTGGAAATTCACTTTTTATGTATTTTTCCGAACATATCAGTTGCTGAAATAAATGTAAGAATAGAAGTAAAGACACAAACATGGTAATCAAGACAATTGAGACATAAATCAATCCTTTATGTCATTCCAATTCACCAAAGAGTCATTTTCTTTACAAAATCTCATACACAAATCTTAGACCAAAGTCAAACTTAGACATCCCCGATGGAACATACAAAAGGACCTCTAACAAAAAAACAAAGATGAACTCTAAAAGATGGATCAGGTTGGCACAGATTGCTGCCCACTCGACTCTCCACAATAGCGTTTATCAGTCATGAAAACTAATTCACAAATAGACAAGTCTACACAGACTATCAAAGATAGATCAACACCTTTGAAGAACAAGTGTCTAAATGATTTGATTCAGCCCTGAATATTGTTGTCTACAATAAGATGCTGGCATGCTTATGCTTCTATCCTCATCTTGTTCCTCCCCTTACTTTTGCTCTTAACAAATTATAATTAGTTGAAGTAGTTGAACCAACTTATTAGTTAAGTTAACTAAACACTCAACTAACTTTAGTTAGGGGGGAGGGGGAAGTAATAATCATAATAGGGTCATAAATAAATAATAAATAGTAGGTGGGACCCCTTGTGACTCCCTTTAGTTTATAACAATCATAACCATCATAACATAATCCATTAGTTAAGCAAACACACTCCTTGTGTCTCCCCTCAAACACATTTACTTTTGGCAATTTTAGCTCATGAAATTTGAAAATATTTCAAAATAATACTCATATATCCAAAATAAAA